>VCCN01004446.1:5768763-5794607 GCA_006491835.1 Architeuthis dux | reverse complement strand
TCCAGCAGTGGACTTACTACAGCTGGTGATGATGAGGAAGTGACTGGCCGAGAAAATCTTGACAAATGCATTATCTATTAGAGATACAGAATCTTTTATCTGAAATTCTGAAAAACAAAAAGCTCGAACATTGATAAATGTTTGATTTTCAGAGAGGTTTTTTTACTTAAAAATAAACAGTATGCTAGTAATTTTATGGTCTATTTTTATCTCATTTCATTTACCTCTGTACAAATAAACTGTAATATTAGTTATAGTCTCAGTTTATCCCACTCAGTGTGAATATTTACAAGGTTCACAATGGAAACCTTGCCATTCCCTAAAAATCAACTTGTCTACCCTATATAAAGTACATGTACTACCATTCCAATATCTGAAACATTCCAAATTCCGAAAAAGAATATCTGGTTCAAAGGGTTTCAGATAAGAGATAGTATACCTGTAACAACAGATGATCTTTTATTTCATTGAAAATCATGGAAAATAATTTATCTTTAAATGGTCCCTGGCTTATACACGAATTCATTTCCTTTTATATAAGGGATGGCAGATAGTGATGAAGTATTTTATTAAGGCTTCATTCTGAGTACATAAAACCTGAGAAGAGACATCAAAATAGCAATAAGAAAAATATTTCTCTTTGGTTATTTGGTTATAACCAAATTAGGAATACCTATTTAATATTAACAAAATTAATAGATTTTTCAAATCCATCTAGTATTATGAACATTTCAGGTAACTTGCATATCTAATTTGATACAGAGTGACATGAATCAAATTTTCAATTTTGGAGAGAATAAGACTTGATGTAATTTTCATTATTCTTTGGCAAATGCTATTAACTTGATTTTATCTATTATAACATTTGGGCGTAGAACTCCAGATACAAGTCTTTAAGAAGAAGATTGAAATTAAGCTTACTAGTGCAGTACCCATTCAAATGTTGCATGTTTGGTGTGTGGAGCAGCTTGCCATAATTGTCATGTAAAATAATTTTCCATCTGTAATACGAAATTATGGCTTTGAAGTATTTCGGTTACTTTTCTTCAGTGTTGCCAATTTAGATATTTTATATCTAAATTTAGATAATTCTAAAGAGCGGAAGTCAAGGGAGATAATTCAGAGAAACTGAAGAAAGATCTATAATCTTTAATTTCTTATTTATTTTTATTAGATTTCTCCAGAACCGCTGGCCAAACAACTTCAAACTTGACATTGCACTGCCTTGTGTGCTGACTAATATATCTGCTGAATGTCACCCCTGAACAATGGCCAGTTGTTGAGTAATTGTGATGCATGCGCACATACACACAGATTTCTTCAATTGTAGTTAGATTTACGGCTTCTTCACTTTCTCTCTTCAGGAAATTTATTTGTAAAAGGAATTTGTTTTTGTTTATTTCATTTTATTTGCACTGAAAGGTCAGTCTTTTCTGCACTTTACTTTAATTTCTAAACAAAGGGCAGATTTGAACAAAGGTGTAAATAATGTGAAACATGTTTGAGTTCAAAGGTTAAAACACCCAAGGAAGAAAGTCGGATCTGAACTGGCAAATTCTCCATATCTTGCACCTTGGGCATCCAGAGGATGAGAAAAGAATAATTGTTATTAGGAACCATCAACCAAAACTGTCAACATAGTTTTCTTCAGTTTTCAAGTCAGTCTGGCTGCTTGGCTATATAGGTTTCACTCATAGAAGCCGCACCAATGGAGCTAGAGAGCTGAAAATTTAAACATTTACTCCTTCGGTAAGTCATTGCAGAGGTTAGCACAAGATAGGTCGTCATGGAAGGAGATGGGAAAGGCTTTTGTCCAGCAGTGGACTTATAATGGCTGCTGCTGCTGATGATGATGTCTAGAAAAAAACATTTTTAAAAAAATCTTTTTTTGGGGGTCAATTTGCAATGTAAGTTTATGCTAAACTGATCCCTTAGTTTGTGTCTGGTTGTTTTTTGAAAATTCAGACATTTTTTAGTGATCACTTCCCAACAAATGGCGAGAACTTTCTCATTGATCACCCCTTTTTCCAAATTTTTAATTGATCACCTACAACACGGCACGCTGCCAAAAGTCATTGGTTATGTGATGGTTTCTATTGAGTGACTTACCAGACCAGTTTTATTAGTGGGAATAAAAAAAGAAAAAGAAAAGTTGATTTTTGTAAAGAAAATGCAGGTGCATTTGCAACTAATGTTCTACACAATGCAGAACAGATGGGGCATAAAGTAAACAAAACAGCAATAAAGTAGTAGTATTTCTATGAATATGATTTTGAAAATTTTCTATTTTCCTCAACTTTTTACGAGAAAAAACTCGGCACAGGAGTTGCAACGTTAGAAAATATACTCAGCAGTGAATTAACCATTGATAAAGTGACGTAAATCGTTACAAACTATTAAAACTGGCCATCAGGGCATCTGGGAGGGTGGTGCAGCTGATGCATCACACTGGGGTTCGGAGGTCCAAGGGGGCCCCCGAGAGTTTCTTGGCAAGAGCTGTATATCGAAATTTACAATTAGATACGATATGTCCATTACTAAAATAGGTTGATTTTGTCGTTTACCAGTGAACAAATATAGTATGGCCCCAAAACAGTTTTGCATCACTTTATAAAATTCCTCTTGGAGGCCCTGCTGGTCATTGTATTATGAGGGAAGCTTGTACCTTATGACATTTCTCTCTTCCTATGTCCGATTAATTACCAGTGGCAGAATAATGACTATGATGAGAAAATCAGCTGGTGGATAAAGATATTCATTTCCATGGCTGGTTCTTACCAGCCATCTATGTTTAATTCTTAATTAGGGTGACTCGTTACCTCAGCTGATTGACATATTTCCTCTTGGAGATTGAAGTTTAGACCATTGATTCTCAAAAAGCTGATGGGGTGGGGGGAGCTGAAAGGATATCTAGGGGGACCTCCTGGAAAAGCTGAATGAATGAGAATTCTTTAAGGAAAGCAGCTGACAAAAATCATAAATGGTGTCATTAATTTAAAGAATGACTTGGCTTGTTCGAATCTTCAAAGTATTTGGAAGAGTGGATAAAGATGGTCAGCGATTTGAAGTTTCAAGCCCTTGCGTTGCAAGCAGTGAAGATTCTACTTTCATTTCCGACAACATATTTGTGTGAAGCTGGATTTTCAGCTTTAACGCTAATAAAAACTAAGCAGCACAATAGACTTAATGCAGAATGGGACATGAGACTGGATTTGGCACAGAAATGTAGGAAAGTGATAGTTGGTTGTTTAGAGTGAATGCCCTGAAGGCTTCAAGGTAGATGGCGCTGACATAAGAATTATTCCTCTTGGTGTTTGATTAGTGAGGAAATCCAGAGTGCAATAGAAAGATTATCACTGGCTTAAACAACTACTAATTGATGCAAATTGTGAAGAAGATCTAATTGAAGCTGTAAAAGAAATATCCTTATCTTGTGATGTGTGCAAGTGGTATAGAAAAAAACCAGGCTCATTTGGTATTAGACTTCTGAACACGGCAGCACAGAGTCCATGGAGTAATGGCACTTGTGAAAGACTAAACCAAATACTAAGTATCAGTGTTAAACGTATTGTTGATGAAACCAACTATAACGTGAAAATAGCTTTGGCTTAGGCCAGAAATTCTTTGCATAATGTTACTGGCTTTTCACCGATTCACATGATTTTTGGGAAGAACCCAACTTTGCCAAGTGTGATAAATGGCACACCTTCGACACTTGAACAGAAATCAAACTCTCAATTAGTGGCAGAAAATATTAATGCCATGCACAAGACAAGAGAGGAGTTTGGGAAAAATGAAGCAAACAAGAAAATATGACGAGCACTTCTTAGATCCACAACTAATTTTGAGTTGTTAAAAGATGGAGACTTGTATTACAAAATGAATGAAGATGATAGATTGTGTGGCCCAGGGTTTGTAAATGGACATGATGGGAATCAGGTACTTATTAGGCATGGCAGCACCTATTACAGAGTTCACATTTGCTGACTTCAGAGTATTGAGTCGCAGCAGGAGGAAACCTCATTCGACATACCGGATAAAAAAAGTGCCTTTAGTAGATGTTCCTAGGGTTATTTCTAAGATAGCTGTGCCAAAGATTGGCAGTTACATAAGGAGTTTGCAAAAAAACAATGGTGGACAGTTTACCGCAAGGGTTCTCGGTCATGCATGAAAAGCTACAGACCAGAACAGGAACTGTTACAATATTCACAGAGTTGAAACAGACACAGATGAATGGATTGACCTCGAAAAATCATGTGGACAAATGGCAACAAGTTAATGAAGAAGATGTCTTGAAAGCTTCCGAGGTCAGTGAATTGCTTGATACAAAGTTTACAGAAATTGAAAACAATACCAGTTTTTGAAGAAGTAAAAGATGAAGGGCAACCGTGTATATCAGTAAGATGGGTGGTCACGGAAAAACTAAAAATGGGTGTGAAAGTGGTTAAAGCTCGGCTGGTAGTGAAAAGATTCAAAGAAACTTGTGAAATGGCAACCAACTCCTACTTGTTCAAAGGATTCTTTAAGACTGGCAGTTTCTGTGGCTTCAACCTTTGCTAATTCGTTTGACGAACATATTTACAGGGAAATCCAATTAACAACCAGTGATGATCTTTCCATTGCACTCAGGATTTCCTCACTGATAAAAACACGTTGTGCCACAGGTTGATAAGAACTCTTCTAAAAATAAACAATCTCATCAGCAACCAAGAGTTTTTGTAAGCTTATCAAAATAAATGTCTAGTTGGAATATGGTTTCTGAATGTCTGAGTTAGAGGTCTGGTGCCTAGGTTTTGTCTAAAGTTGAGAAGGGGGGGAGGGGCAAAAAGGTTTGAGAACCAGGGCTTTAGACCACTTCATAGAAACAGCATTGCTTATCCTCAAAGGATATATATTTTATGATTAGATAATTGTCAAGGTTTACTATGGGGGTAATAGCTTTGTATTGTTTCTGCTTGGGAAGGTAAGGTAGTTATGAGAGTGGAGATTGATTGATTGATTTGTTTAGCGGCATACCAACCCTTGATGGGTCATTTAATGCCGAAATCAGTTTAAAATTTTTTTAAATTGCGACATTTGTGAAAAGTTATTTGGTTTTAAATAGAGTCTTGCGACTTTGCTGAAGGGTTATTTTTTTAACTAGTCTTGCGACTTTGGTGAAAAAACAGGTGGCCCTGTTTTGGAGGGGGGGGGGGGGTCTTACCCCTCTGCAGGAGATGCAGTCGGTGTATTCTAGGCCCCAGCCGACAGGGCCAGTGGTTTGCCTAAGTGCTCTATCATCCACTCTATTCACCATCAACCATCATGGTATGCCAGTAACAAGACATTTCATAAAAACATCTGGTGATAGGAAAGAGCATTAGGAAAAGTGGATTCATGCCTTTCCAAAGGCATTAGTACAAAGTCTCAGCTAAAATTTCAACTCGATTTGTTGAAAAGAAAATAGCATAGTTTCAATCCCTAGAATAAAGACCAGCAGAAACAAAGAAGGAATTATAACAGCACACTATCTTATGCTGCATAAAGGGTTTCATTTAAAAATTCTTTGAAGGTTACCAGATGCAGTATTCACTTGATGAAGGCTGGAGAGCTGACCTGCCAAAATGTGTTGAAAACAACAAAGAGAAAAATATTCATCTGAATAAGCAATCGGACAAATCATGAAAAATGCTAAAGGATAAAGACAACAAAGATAAGTAAATTGTTTCAAATGAATCAATGTATATTAGTACCAATACCTTGAGAGAAGAGGGGGGTGCAGCTGGTGCATCGACCCGGGGCCCTGGCTCTAAGCTGATACAATATGTCCATTAATAAAATAGGTTAACTCTATCGTTTACTGGTGGATGAATATAGTATGGGGTTAAAGGACGCGGGTGTTTGTTCAGAGTGTGTGTGTTGGGGGGAGTGTGTGTGTTGGGTGGACAGAACCACGACTTCAAAGTATTTTGGTTACTTCATAAAATAATGAGTCTATGTTTATGTTTACAAAAATTATTATGTTATCCTTACATTTTAAATCAATAAATCAATTCTCGTGAATACTGTATTATATTTAGATCGATAATTTTAGATAAAAGATCAATTTTTTATTAAATCTTTATTAGATTTCTCAAGGACCACTGATCCAAATAACTCCAAACCTGACATTGCAATGACCGACATGTTAACCAAGATATCTGGCGAATATCAACTTCGTACAATGGCCAGTTGTCGAGTTATCTTGGTACATGCACACATGCAGAGATTGCTCAATTGGATGAAATACCATTATAAATTCAAGAAAGGTGAGGAAACTGGTCTGAATGAATCAATGTAAAACTAGGATTCCAAGGGAAATTATAAATCACTGCAATCCATATATGTTGTCTTGGGGGGTGATCAATTAAAAAATTGGAAAAAGGGGTGATCAATGAATAAGTTACTTATCTTGCCTTTTGTTGGGCTGAAAATAGGTCTGAATTTTCAAAAAACAAGCAGGCACAAACTAGTGACCAATTTAGCATAAACTTATATTGCATATTGAACCCTCTAAAAACCTATTATGGGAGGGAATTTTTAAAAAAAACAACAAAACCATTTCCCCATCTCATTGAGGGGAGTGTTTGTGCAAAATTTCAAGTTTCTACTATGAACGGTTAGGGCTGGGCAAATACATAGATACATATAAATGTCTGAACACAGGTATAACCTAAACCCAGCAATAAACCAGTAGTGTGGGTAGCAGTGATTAATAGTAAAAACACCTCAGATAATCCAGACAAAAATCAGTCATATTTTCTGTCTGTTATTCAAGTATCGATTATCTACAAGCTTGTTTTTTCCCCCCAAGTCACTTTTATCCTTGAGTCCAAGAGATTGTTATGATTGCTGTTAGTTTCCTTTGTGGAATTGGATCCTCAGACGTTTGGCAAGATGATTCCATCTTCTGCTTGACGGGACCGCACAGACAATTGCAAAGTAACAGTGTTTCGTTCCTATTACGTCAACATGTAAAGCACCGTGTACATGCAGCAGCTGCGGTAAGAGTTTCCGTGAGCAGACGTCAATATTTCCGAGTAACAAAAACTTTTTTTCTTTTTTAAAGTCATTCCTTCTCCAATGGTTAGAAAAGTAAAAAAAAAGAAATGCCGACAAATCAGGCTGAAACCTGTGTGGATATTGATTATTGATAGCATCAAGCTAGGATCAGCGTGCAATTTACAGACTAGCCCATGGGAGACAGCACTATCTTGGATCACACCAATCTGCTCCGACAACTAACTCCAGTCTGATCTTTAGAAAGTCAATGGATTCTCAATTACAATTGATCAGAAAATCTTCCAGATTTCTCCTACTTGATCTTTAACCTTTGGTTTGCTGGCTGATACCATCCACAACACTAACATCCTTGCATGGTTTCTTTGCAAGATGGTCACAATATACTCAATTATTTTTTCTTTATTTTTTCCCGTGTTTGTTTTACCAAAGTCCAATCGCTGCCGTCTGCAGGATGACCATTTCTGCAATGATTGACCAAGGATGATAAAGATGTCTCTCTGAGTTTAATCAAACTTTTGATCTTTTTTTTTCCATTTTAACTGCTCATAGAAAGACAGGCTACCAATGATGAGGGATGCAAGTTCAAATCTCACCAGAGGCTTATTCTTTATTTTTGACCCATGCTGCTTATTTAACAGTAATAAAATAATGATCTGTGAGTAATATGAAATAAGATGAAACAAAGACTAAATGACATTTTCAGAAATCTAATTAGTTATCATTGTTCATTACAAACAAGCAAATAGCATTCATTTGATTTTATGCTGGTGTCTTTCATGAGTGCAGTTTTTGTCAGCACTTCTATTCTTCTAAAATCCTCCACTGGAGACCTTTATCTTTTACTCAATTATTTATATTAAATGATAGATGGGGAAGCACTTTTCTGGATTTCTTTATCTATAATTATATACATACAGTATCGCCCATAAATAAGTACACCCCTATCACCTTTTAATAGAAAGTTAATTGTCTTCTAAACCAAACATAGCAGGATTTTATTATTTCTAATGGAATGTTTTGATTGCTTAATGTTCCACTAGAAATATTAAAATCCTGCTATGTTTGGTTTAGAAGAAAATTAAATTTCTATAAAATAGTGGTAGGGGTGTACTTATTTATGGCCGATACTGTATATAGTGATTGTCTAAGCTTGGCACTGATCCTCATAAGTAGTAGGGGTGGAGGAAGATTGTGTTTCACCAATATTTGTAGTTAAAAGGGCATTTTATAAGATTTGAACTTAGTACACAAGTAAATGCTCTGCCAGAATAGTGATTTACTAAACATAACATAGTCTGACACAAGGCCAAACATGTGGGGCACTCAATAGGAATTTAACACAGTACAGTTGTAACAATCTGTGAGATTAGCTTGCTTATCCATTGCTCCATACAGATGTGCTCCTAGATATTTACTAAACAAAGCTTAGTCTGACATAAGGTCACAAATGGGGGAGTGCTCAGTGAGAATTTAACTCATTACAGTAGTAATGGCCTGCAAGACGAGCTTGCTGACTACTAGAGCAAGGTTCCTAAAGTTCTGTTAGAATTGCTCATTGATCATACTTTATATATAAATAAATCAATAGATTTAGATAGATAAGTTTTTTTAGTTTTTTTAATGAACTACAGCCTATTTTATCTAAAACTAAATTGTAGTGACTGTAACAAGGTAGTTTTGCTAGGCCATTCATTTGTGTAGTGAGTTCAATCCTCAAGTGGGGCAATGCTCTGCTGAACTTAGTATCTGTAGTGATGCGGTGTGCTGAAATAAATATCTCACTCAAATGTTTTCAGTCTGAAAAATAAGCCAATAAATAAAACCGATCACGTCTGAAGATGATTTGCCAGATTAAAATGGGATAAAAGGTAATAAGCAAAAGAAAAACAATGAAGATTATCAAAGTTGTTCAAAGTCAGCACGAAAGATTAGTCCTAATCAAATCTTTATCAACAGAAACAAATATTCCAAGACTTCACTTTATTAACCACAGGAAAAAAATCTATTCAATCATTTTTAATCAAGTAACAATGAAAAATTTAAAATAAATGTTGATGTGGAAATTAACCAGACACTACGAGAAAAAAACACAAACAGAAAGTAAAAGAATATATTTCTAATGGCCATGTTCATGTCCAATAACAATAAATCTTTCTCTTGTAAAAGGCATCAAACCAAAATCTGGCTTGATCAAGATTTGAGTGCTTATGTTACATCTAAGAGGAAATCAACTGATTTTCCAATAGATACAATTAAAGAATTAGATTCATTGATTGATTTGTTTAGTGGCATATCAACCCGCTGTTGGGTCATTTAATGTCGAAATCAGTTTAAAATTCCCCCCAAAAAGGTTATTTGTTTAACCAGTCTTGCGACTTTGGTGAAAAGTTATTTGTTTAACCAGAGTCTTGCGACTTTGGTGAAAAAACAGATGGCCCCTGTTTGGTGAATGGTTATTTTTTTTTTTTTAACTAGAGTCTTGCGACTTTGGTGAAAGATTTTTTTTAACTAGAGTCTTGCGACTTTGGTGAAAGGTTATTTGTTTAACCAGAGTCTTACGACTTTGGTGAAAAAACAGATGGCCTCTGTTTGGTGACAGGTTATTTTTTTATTAATTAGGTTTAACTAGAGACTTGCGACTTTTGTGAAAGGTTATTTTTTTAACTAGAGTCTTTCATCTTTGGTGAAAGGTTATTTGTTTAACCAGAGTCTTGCGACTTATGTGTAAAAACAGATGGCCCCTGTTTGGTGACAGGTTATTTTTTTATTAATTAGAGTCTTGCGACTTTGGTGAATGGTTATTTTTTTTAAACTAGAGTCTTGAGACTTTGGTGAAAGGTTATTTGTTTAACCAGAGTCTTGCGACTTTGGTGAAAGGTTATTTGTTTAACCAGAGTCTTGCGACTTAGGTGTAAAAACAGATGGCCCCTGTTTGGTGACAGGTTATATTTTTATTAATTAGAGTCTTGCGACTTTTGTGAAAGGTTATTTTTTTTAACTAGAGTCTTGGGGGGGGTCTTACCCCTCTGCAGGGGATGCAGTCAGCGTATTCTAGGTCCCAGCTGGCAAGGACGTAAAGAATTAGGGTGCCTTGCCATGGAGCAGTGGTTAACAAGCTAGTCTCACATGATTATTACAGTAGTGAATTCAATTCTTACTTGTTACTTTGTGTTTGACTAAGCTAATCATTAAATATCAATATGTCAGTACCTCACCATGGAGCAGTGGTTAGCAAGATGGATATGCAATATAATGACATATTGGTGACTTAATTAGGTTCATTTAGTGTCTCTAATAAGGAAATGATAATTAAGTTGTATTCATCTATAGTTCATTTTAGCTTGTAATGAAAAGCCAAAATGTTTGTATGCTCAGAAAAAGTAAAAAAAGAATACATTTTGATTGCCAGGCTCTTTGTGTCAGAGGTCAAATGACCGACCACAGCGAGGAAAGAACCCCTGCAGTGCTGTCGCCAGATCAGTTTAGGAATTTTACGAAAAGAACCCATGTTGCGAGAAAAATATCATGGGGATATTTTGTGTGGTTAGTGAGTTACGGTGTCACATTCTGAATCAATGGCATGCAATTTAGCAGAAAATTGCAATTTGGGCTCTGATATTGAATGAGTTCTCCTGTAATAACCACACAAAAATGGTAAATGTCATAGAGCAGATTTGTAATCAGCACCCTTGAATGATCTTATTTCATCTGAATGACAAATTCTACTCTAAAATTTCTTGACCTGCTCAGTTTATCCCAAATCGGAACCGGACTACCAGATTTTTCAACATTTTTGTTGCTGTTTTTGTCCAGAAATGGAGTCAAGATGTGTTTGTATCTTAATAGTACCTATTCTTTTAATTCTCCGGGTCAGAATTGTATGGAGAAATGTGTTCATTTGTTTTGATATATTGTTGACTTTAAAAATTATGCGATTTTCTATTTTTGGTGTTCGGTTCAGGTTTGGGTTTGCACTAGGTGTAATATAGGGTTAAAATGTACCCCAGGTGGCATTGTTATGTGTTAACAGGCAGAATCATAAAATAGACACTTCAAGGATTAAGAAAAACAGATTATTGGACAAACAGTTGATATCAAATTTTATACATGAAAAGTTTTAATCAGATTTCTCAACATTCTTTCGTTTATTTGATGTTTTTGTCATGAAATAGAGACAAGATCTATTTGAATCTTAATAATAACCAGTTTTCTGAATTCCTTGTGTCAGAATTGTATGGAAAAATGAGTTCATCATTTTTCCAGTGTCCGGGTTCAGAACCGCACTAGGTGTCATATAGAGTTAAAATAGAACCCTGGCAGACATTATTACAACCTTTTACCAGGCAGAATCATAAAGCAGACACTTCAAGGATTAAGAAAAAACAGATTATATGACAAACAGTTGATATCTAGTTTATATCTGAAAACTTTTAATCAATTTTCTTAACATTCTTTCGCTTTTTTGCAGTTTTTGTCCTGAAATAGTTTTTTACTTCACAAGTTTGGCGATTTTCTATTTTTCCAGTGTCCGGGTTCAGAACTACACTAGGTGTCATATATGGTTAAAAATGAACCTCATGTGACATTATTTTAGCTGGAGAACGGGCAGAATCATAAAATAGACACTTCAAGGATTAAGAAAAAAACAGGTGGCGAAAAGAAATCCAGGGGAATGCCATAAACCTACTTTTTCGTCTAGACTATTTCCTTCCGTCATTAGAAGCAGAGACATATGCAAAGACGGATACAAAAAAGGTCATCAGAAAGTCTTGAGTTTCAGCTCATTTTTTATTCTGTTTGTAATTGAATTATGATTTGCACTTGAAGAAGTCCACCTAAAGCTAGAAGGTTGTAACCATAAAAATGCATATAAAGCAACGAGTGGGCAAAAGCAGGTAACTAGGCAAGAGCTGGGGCCTAGAATACACCGACTGCACCCCCTGCAGAGGGGTAACCCCCCCACCCAAAGACTCTAGTTAAGGAAAAGTAATCTTTCGCCAAAGTCGCAAGACTCTAGTTAAGGAAAAGTAACCTTTCACCAAAGTCACAAGACTCTAGCTAAGGAAAAGTAACCTTTCACCAAAGTCGCAAGAGTCTAGTTAAGGAAAAGTAACCGTTCACCAAAGTCGCAAGACTCTAATTAAAAAGAAATTATGTATTATGTCTAGAAAGAACATTTTTTTTCTTTTTTGAAAATGTCCTCCCCTTAAATAACATTTTCGTGGGGGATTCAATTAACAATGTAAGTTTATGCTAAATTGGTCCCTTAGTCTGTGTCCAACAGCACTCACGCTTGTTTTTCAAAATTCGAACCTTTTTAGAGATCACTGCCCAACAAAAGTAACTTATTTATTGATCACCCCCTTTTTCAAATTTTTTAATTGATCACCCCAAAAAACGTTGCTGCCAAAAGACGTTGACCATATGACAGTTTCTATTGCGTGACTAGCCAGACCTATTTGTATATTTATTCAAACTGCTATGCTATTTGTTTAAGCAATCAGTTGAACATGGCCAAAATGGCCATCACAAAAGCAGCTCTGAAATCTCAAGAGTTTCGCTTATTAAATTAAGTGTAGAATTGATTTTGAAATTGTCATATGAATCACTTGAGCAGATTTTCAAGAAGACAGACGCTTAACTCATTAACCTTCGAATGACAGGATTTCCAGTCATTGCAGTTCTATGGCTAACACAGTAGGCCAATTAGTATGAAAAGTAATGCTAATCCAATGCAAAAGTGTTTCTCTCTGTTCTCTCAATCAAATAGAATGAAAAGATGTTTCTTCATTTAAATCCATGCTTTACAACCTCTTTAACAATTGCAGGTTATTCTTTCAAACTCAAAGACTTGCAGACCATCCAAACTCTTTATCAGACTTGCAAACCATCCAAACTCTTTATTAGACTTGCAAACCATCCAAACTCTTTATTAGACTTGCAAACCATCCAAACTCCTTATCAGACTTGCAAACCATCCAAACTCTTTATCAGACTTGCAAACCATCCAAACTTTTTATTAGACTTGCAAACCATCAAAATACTTTATCAGACTTGCAAACCATCCAAACTCTTTATTAGACTTGCAAACCATTCAGATTCAAAAGAAATTGGATGATTCTAACAAAATCTATTCTATATAATGAACAGTGACTGTTTCTCTGTAACTATGGATTCACCCGTATGCTATATAATAGCGTTCGGGGCTAATACCACCTAAGGCCTATCCTATTGGTGGTGAAAGGTGCTACTAAGAGAGATGTGTATTTATATGAGCTCATACAACTCTACAATACCCTATCGATATAAGGAACAGTGTGTCTTTTTTATTTTTTTTATTTCTTTTATTGTTTTTCGGTCCATAATTCATAACAAAAGTAAAATAAAATTAATTGAATATATTGAAAAAATAATATCTAACAACAACTCTGTCTGTGTATGTCTTTGTGTGCGTGCACCACAATTACTCAACAACTGGCCATTGTATGAAGTTGACATTTGCCAAATATATTAGTCAGTTGGAACTTTTTTGGATCAGCGGTTCTGGAGAAATCTAATAAAATTAAATCTGGAGACACTATCCTACAGAAGAACCCGAGCTGTTCTACAGATATACAGAATAACCTCAGGTCTACAGGCCATCGACCAAGACTGTAAGTGCAGCATCTGTCCAGATAAAATCATGCTCCAGCCATTCCTAAGCCGTGCAACCAGAGGCCACAACAAGAACACTACAAATTCAAACAGCCACTGGGGTTAGAAAGCACTTCTTCTCAGACAGATACCCTCCTACCTGGAATAATCTATCAGATGCCACAGTCTCTTCTCCAAACATAAACATATGGTATGGTCAGTTATAATTACTTACTTAATACATTCAATGCCAAATGATGTTAATATTTTCACTACTTTACCAATTAAGTGCCAAACAAATTTAATTACATTACCTTCCCCCTCTTTGAAATTTGCACCTTGTCTTCATTTTGTCCTCAGTATACTGCTGTGACTAATACCTGCTTTCCAGCAATGCTATTTAATCTCTGAGGAATCCGCATTGTTTTATTCTACACACCTTAAAGGTGATAGACAAACTTGAGTGAAGAAAATCAAAGGCTAAGAATGAGAGGCATGAAACCACTTTCCTTTCTGAATGATCAGTGTAAATATTTACTAAACTTAACTTAGTCTGACATAAGGCCATATAGTGTTGAATGGGAGTAGAAAGATTCTACTACACCAAATGGGTAGAGCCTGGTTGCCTTGAAAAATCAGCATTTAAAATCTTGGCCTTTACTTGGATGCGAACACGGGCGATCAATGCACAAGTATCTCAAACACCAAAGAGGCCCTAATCACATTTTCAACGTAATTCCGTCTCATACAAAAAATATCCAGCCATTTAATATTAACTCCATGTTAGTCAGTAGGAGGTTTTACTATTCGGTCTCATATTCCCGAAAAGAGAAAGCGCATTCTTTTCTCTCACTGTTTTTTCTTAAGTGGGATGCTCATTAAGTTTCTGCAATTATTTTTCCATGATTGTGTTCTCGGCTGAATAGTAATTGAACAACTAAAATACCAGAACTCAATGAGTTTTGATATTCATCTCACCTTGAATGAGAAAATCTACCAACGGAAAGCAGTTTTGTTGCCTAGCAACAGCCTTTAGTGACTTTAACATCCTTCCTCGAAAAACAATCATTTTGGTATTTCTTACGTACAAAGCAGAGATAGATAAATTGCATCATAATGCAATATTCTGAATGCAAACTTTTATGGATTTTTAGCTCTACCAACAAAGTTGGAAGAGGAATATGTATTCACTTGCGTCTGTCTATTTGTTCACACAATATCTCTAAAAGTTCTCAACGAATTTCAATGACTTTTTTTGGAAGGGTGTGCCATGGGTTAAAGAAGAAATGGTTACATTTTGGGGCTGATTGAGGAATTCTTTTACAGTTACCTCCCTTGTATCATAGGCATATATAAACTGATTTCCATTCAGCTTTTAGTGGCAATACGCTTCCTAGTTTTCCAAACATTAAATATCAGACAAACACACTGGTAGAAATAAATAAATATTTTATACATAAAAGACAGGTCTGGCTAGTAATTCAATAGAAACTGTCATGTGACCAACAACTTTTGGCAGCATGCCATGTTGGGGGTGATCAATGAATAAGTTACTACTCTCGCCTTTTGTTGAGCAGTGATGACTAAAAAAGTCTGAATTTTCATAAAACAAGCATAAATGCTGCCAGACTCAAACTATACAACCAATTTAGCATAAACTTACATTGCAAATTTGAACCTCCCCCTCCCTTAAAACACTGTCAAGCACAAAATAAGGGGCCAATTTAGCATAAACTTACATTGCAAATTGAACCCAACCCACTAAAAACATTATGGGGGGGAATTTTAAAAAAACCAAAAGGACGTTTTTTTCTAGACATAATAAGGAGTAAATATTTAAATTTTCAGCCCTCCAGCTCCAATGGTGTGGCCTGTACATGCAACACAAACATAGCCAGCCAGACTCTCTTGAAAACTGAAGAAGCCTATGGTGACAGTTTTGGTTGATGGTTTCTAATAATTGTACCTCACAAGTTTCTTATATTTGCCTTGCGATTCCATTATGATAGAATTAGGTTGCTAGTTTGGAACAGGGAATGAAACTCTAAAACAATGATACTTCTGGCTGTCGTTTTGACATTGAAATAAGAGATACCTGGCAGGAAATGCATCTCTAATTACCGTTACAAAAGCATTGGAAAACATAAAAGAGAAAGAGAAACTGATGCAAGAGATATCTACAAGTGATGAGTTGAAAGAACTGCCATTAGATCTAACATACGTTTCATGAAAATAGCTGTCTTCATATTGAAAGAACTGACATACATATACAGTACCTGTCATAAGTATTTGAACAGACAAATATTTTACTTCTAATCGCATGGGTTTGAGAGTTAAAACCAGGAAAATTACGCTAGAAGAACCACATTTTTTGCAATCAACATAACAATGCATGCATTTAGACATGTTTTGTGGTTGTTAATGCTAAATTTCTTGAAAAAGGTTTTTTTTTAAGAATTAAATTGTTAAATGGAAAAAAATCTTTTTTTGTTCCTATCCTTTTAAAATCTTGTTCAGAATTGTTCAAGGAGATTAAAAAAGTGAACTCACATTGCTATATGGAAGAGTTGCCAAACTAGTAAGTTAATTCCCCCCACCCCTGCTTAGAATCCAAATCTCAGGGATTGAAAACAGATTTTGTGCTTGTTCAAATACTTATGAGCAGTACCCTATAAAAAGTAATGCGCTTAAGTATTTGAACAAACAAGCTGTCTTTATTTATTTCAATGATACTTTTACATTTATTTCCACATCATTTTTCACCTGGTTTTGAATTTTATTTATTTTTTTAAATATTAGTATAAGTTACCCCACTAATTTAACATGACAGAATAGCAAGTTTACTTGGCGAAAAATGATGTGGAAAAAAAATACAAACTCTGTTTCTTGCCTGGTTGCTTACACAAAACTCATTTTTTTATAAATAAAATTCATTTCATTGAATCATTTTGGATCTGTTTTAAACTGTACATAAAAATCATTTTCTTACTTCTCCCCCACCCCACCCCCATCCATGAAATTGTAAATAAAGGATTTGTTAAAATTTTAAGAGCGTTTTTTTAGTGATTGTGAAATGAAAGAGAACCACAAAACGTAACTAAATACATGCCCTGTTATGTTGATTGCAAAAAATGTGTTTTTTCTTGTGTAATGTACCTGATTGATTGATTGATTGATTGTTTTGTTTAACGGCACATCGACCCTTGGTGGGTCATTTAGTGCTGAATTCAGTATGGGGGAGGGAGATCCCATGTCCCCGTGACTAGAGACTTGAGGGGGGAGAATCCCAAATCCCAGTCACTTAGACAAATGCCACAAGGATCAGGATAAGCTGGTCAGTGGTCAAAAGCTTCTCAGGACGAATCCTAATGCTAATGGTGATCGTCTCCCGACCAGCTGGCCAAGATATCCTGTGCAACTTCTCCCAGATATCCGGAGATACCCGAGCATGCCACAAGGACCCACAAAGTGCTGTGGTTCTCTGAACTTCGAGGCCATGACGGTTTCGAAGAACAGATAATACACTTTGATCTTAGCCAAAAAGCCACAAAGCGTGTAATGTTCCTGGTTTTAACTCTCAAACCCAAGCAATTAGAAGTAAAACGGCTGTTTGTTCAAATACTTATGACAGGTACTGTATATATATATGCCTTCAAGTCATGGCTAAACATACACTGAAAATATCAATGGTAGTATTAACTATTATTTTTATTATTATGTTTGGTTACAAATGAAGTCTAGAAATAAACATATATAAAACATACAAAATGAAGTTAAATGCAAAATAAAAATAGTTCCTTACTTATTCTTTCAGTGTATTTTCCAGTGTCTAATTTCAGAGGTAGACAAGATACTCTAATATTCAGAGCATCATTTGATATGTAGATTATGAGAAGCCACTGAGGCAAATGCCTGTATGCTTATCACATGTAAAATATTATGAGTTCTGTAATATATTCAACATTGTTGTTTGACCACAGAAGGTCATAATGTTGTGTCCAAATGAACATGTCAGTTTTACATGAAAGCAAAGTACCTGTGATTTAAGTAAACTCCAGGATTACATGACTTTAACTATAAAAACAAACATAATATTCTTGTTCCTTACTTCATATGTATGCTTTCTGTTAAGTATCATGAGTTATTCCACTTAGGCAGAAGACTTCTGCTAAGGGGCGCTGTTTTACGTTCTAGTGAACGAGCAGCCATTATTGATAGTGTTATTAGTAGAAGACAGAGCTCGAGAGGACACACGTGTTTGGTTGACTGCAGTCATTGTGAATATTTGAATAAAGGATCTGTAAGTACATTATCTTCTGTTATTTTTTAAAACTGTTAATATCTGTCATTAAACCAATCTAACACTTTCATTGTATTTTCCAGTGTCTAATCTAAGACATAGACAAGATACTCTAATATTCAGATCATTATTTAATATGTAGATTATGAGAAGCCACTGTGGCCATAGTGTTGTGTCCAAGACATGTGGCTTTAACCATAAAAACATATATAAAGCAACTAGTTGGCAGTCAGAGAATAGGAGATTTTGCTCTGGTCATGCTATCCCACCATGCAGTTAGAAGAGGCCAGATGATTTGAAATTAAAAAAACAAACTTCATCCTTTGTTCAACCTCTCATTCTCTTTCCCAAAAACAGTTTGAATAAAGCAAGAATACTCAGCCAAAATGAGAGAAGTCCAAGTTGTATACTGAACCACTAGAGAGAAGATCACTGGCCTGTGAAAATGAAGTAGTTTTACACTAGCTGAAAATCCACCCTACAGTCAAGATTTTCAGCTAGTTCCTGCAGAAGATCTAAATGGGGAACTTTGGCCCCAATAAGAGATCAAAACAGCTTTTTTCTAGAGGTACCACAATTCAATACCTCTGACTACAATGCATGTTACAGTTACTTAGAGGTCACATACAGATAAACAGAATCAGACTTTTAGTATTAGATAAATAGATAGATGGAAATCAGATCAGTATTATCGGGGTGAACATGAATGCAGACCCCACACTATTATTATTTTTGAATTTTCAAAGACTAACTTGCCAAAAACTGTGCACACAGAAAATTTCATGGGGATAAGTTGTGTGTTTCCTGAGTTAAGCTGCCACAGATGTACAGATATTTGGTGAATTATAGTAGTAAGCTTTAGTGTTGTCAAACTGATCTTATTACAGTTAAAATCCTGCTGAATGGAGTTTCTCTAAAATCTACAATATTAAAAAGAAATGTTAATCTTTAATTTAGGATTGAATATTGTTTAGGTTCCTCTTTTACTTATAAACAAATTAAAAATTACAAGATAATGTTTGTAATTGAACCTACCTCACATATAAACGATTCCATTGAAGTTGTATGGAGAAAGTTTTAGTTGCCATTTTTATAATTATATTCATCATTGCCTTCTATTTTAAAATAAAATTTGTTTTTGGACCAAATGTGTTTAATTAACCTATGCATGTCAACAGAGCCAGCCCCAGGAGCTGCGGGGCCCAATTGGAAATATTCTTTTGCAGGGCCCAGGTTCACAGCCAATGTCTGTAGAATCTTAGAGATATAAATAAACTTTATTATAGACTTTATATCTCTATGGTAGATGGTAAGCATTTTTTGCAGGGCCCCAGTTTCACAGCCAAGGTCTGTAGAATCTTAGAGATATAAATAAAGTTTATTATAGACTTTATATCTGAATGGTAGAATGGAAAGCATTTTTTGCTGGGCCCCAGGTTCACAGTCAAGGATCTGTAGAATCTTAGATGTTAAGTAAGTATCATGAGTTATTCCCCTTAAGCAGAAGACTTCCGCTAGAGGGTGCTGTTTTATGTTCTGGTCAACGAGCAGCCATTATTGTATTGTGTTTAATAATAGATTGGAGAGGACACATGTGGCTGTCACTGACTGTGGTCATTATGAATATTTGAATAAAGGACCTGTAAGTACATTATCTTCTGTTTGCATTTTTAATCTGTTAATATCTGTCATTTAACCAAGCTTACATTAGAGATATAAATAAAGTTTATCATGGACTTTATATCTCAATGGTAGAATGGAAAGCATTTTTTGCAGGGCCCCAGGTTCACAGCCAAGGTCTGTAGAATCTTAGAGATATAAATAAAGTTTATTATAGACTTTATATCTCTATGGTAAAATGGAAAGCATTTTTTTGCAGGGCTCCAGGTTCACATTCAAGAATCTGTAAAATCTTAGAGATATAAATAAAGTTTATTCATATCTCTATGGTAAAATGGAAAGCAATCAAAATGTGAGGTTAAAATTTTCAGAAAAATAAGTTTTTACACTGTTCTATAATTAATTGACATATTATTTAATTCAAGTACAGTGGAAAAATTCAAAATATAATCAATATAACTAAACGCTACTGACTTTTCAAAGAAAATTAAAATCATTGCGGTTGTCTGTAAAAACCTGCAATGTGGTGTTAGGTGTATGTGGCAATGTGTTGTGTGTATTTGGAGGTCAAGTTTTGATTAAGCACACATGAGTGAAAAAATATTAGAAAATAGTTTTATTTATTTTTATTTACAATATAAGGGTCCAGTTTAGCCGATATTTGCTTTGTGAATGGAACATTGGGTGTTGTTAAAACAGACATAAAGTAAGATTCTAATTTTACATTATACATACACTGTAAATCGATCACCAACTTTTGAGTCAATTCACTCATTTCCCCAATAAAAATGTACTTTTTCTCAAAAATGAAAGATTTCCGGAAGAAATGAAGGTCAGATGCAATCAAAGCAGTCCAAACTCCAGGAAAAGTATTTTTTCATAATTCTTTTTTACTTACGTTTGCTTAACCGAATTTTAACCAAAATAATAAATCCTACAATTAAATTTATAAAAAGGTTTTAATAAACATGATTACTAGTGGGTTGGATGAGCCTGTTGTTCACAACACAGTTTTTCCAATCTTGGAATCAAATTGGTGACCGCCACCCACATTTCCTGTTCCATGTCAATTTTTGCACGATACTTGTTTTTTTTTTATCATAGCTACAGTCAAAAACCCAGCCTCGCAGAAATAAGTCGTTGCAAATTGAATTAGGATTTGTTGAGCTTTAGCACTTAACAGATGATATTTATCTTTCACTGAAATCCAAAAACTCAATTAATTCCATGTTGGCAAATTTAGTTTTCAATGTATTGTTGCAGGACAGCTCAATGAGATGTTCTTCCTCTGCAAACGTAAAGTCAGATGGTGATTGGGCCCTGAATGGGTCTTGGATCCATGTGAATTTCTCCATATTATATTCTTGGAAATATTTTTGAAACCAGTTATTAAGCTGAGATAGGTATTCTTCAAAAACAAATTTTATATCCTGAGTGAAATCAATATCATTGGATGTCACAAACTGTTGCAACAATGGGAAACACACTTTGCCACCGTCTTCATTCATTTTTCTTTTCCGTAATAATATTTTTTTCCTGAAGGCTGAAATCTTCTCTACCGATTTCAAAATGTGCATGTTGCGTCCTTGCAGGGAGAGATTTAACACATTTAACTTTTCAAAGATATCAGACAAATATGCCAATTTGGTTAAAAACATCTGTATCCATGAAGTATTTAGATCACTCATGTCCCTCATTTTTAAGATATACATAAAGTTCCTGTTGTAATTCGAACGTACGATACAGTCAACTTCCACAGCCATTGTGAGCTGCAGTAGTACAACAAAGATACAGTCAACTTCCACAGCCATTGTGAGCTGCAGTAGTACAACAAAGATACAGTCAACTTCCACAGCCATTGTGAGCTGCAGTAGTACAACAAAGATACAGTCAACTTCCACAGCCATTGTGAGCTGCAGTAGTACAACAAAGATACAGTCAACTTCCACAGCCATTGTGAGCTGCAGTAGTACAACAAAGATACAGTCAACTTCCAAGATAGCCATTGTGAGCTGCAGTAGTACAACAAAGATGTGTGATCTACTCCCACATTTTTGCATAAATATTTTTTAAATCCTGCCTTTAATGGCTGACTTTTTATATAGTTGACCATTTTCAGTACACATTCCAGGACGAGATTTACTGGAGGACTTAGATGCTTTGGTGCAAGTGCTTCCCTGTGAATTATACACAGTGCATCAGGAGCTTTGCTTCGAATGAGTACTTGCAACCCTCCATAAGCTCCGGATATAGAACGACCACCATCTGTACAGATACCAAAGCTCTTCGTCCACTCTAGATTATTTTCATTGATAAATGTGTCTAGTATTGTAACGTTCTTGTTGTGTTTAGTGCCTTTGTTCGCATAGTGGTTCATTCTGTTCTAGCTGTGTAAGATTAGAATGCGTTTGATTCATAACCGTGTTTAAGCGTGTTAAGAAAAGAAGACAGAACGAAAGACACGTGTTGATCAGGACTATTGCCTGTGGAGAACCGAGCCTTCTCTGTTCCCACTTCCGGTCTGCGTTTAATGGGACCGTATTGATTTAACATACATATATATAAACATTACAAGTATATCAAATAAATCTTGAGCCTTTGTACCTGCAGTTCTACTTTTTCAAAATAGAATCAGCATCAACGAATAGTACATAATATGAGATTGGCATCCTTATTCCTGTCAGTGGCCTCATCCAGCGGCAACACAAATTCCTTCCCTTTCATTTCAGGTCTTCTGCCATGTGCTGGATTCTGCGACAAATCGTATTATCTGATAAAGGCACCTTAGAAAGTAGTTTCCTGGCAGATTCACTAATCCTAATATTTACCATATCTCCAGCAGCTGGTAGAAGCAGATCTTCTGCTATGGTATGAGACTGTTTAGCTTTGGCAACTCTGTATGCCACCTTATAGCAATATCTTTTTCTGCTAAAATAGTCATGAGGTTTACCAACGATGTTGCAATGATTTATTTCTAATTGTCGTTTTAATTTACTCTTGGAAGCATGCACTCTGGTGCCAAAACTTTCAAACACAATAGACACTGCAGTCTCTCTTCGTTGCTGATATATGTGGAAGTGAATCCCTTGTGCAAATAATGATCTTCATATTTACAATATTTCCGCCTCTTCCCATCTCCACCTCTGGTTTGTGTTGTATCATCACTTTCACAATGTTTAATAAAATCCTTTCTATTTGTATGAAGGACTACAAGATAAAAATACTTAATTTAAATAAACTTTTTCAAGTTATATTAAATTACTCGTATTAATTAAACTTAATATTTTATCACACCACCATTCAGTAGGTTCAATCCTCAATGGGGCCACAAGGAATCAACATTTAATGTTAAACACAGTTTAGAACAATCCAGAATGTAAATCTTGTCTAGAGAAAGAGTGCAAATTAGTATTGAAATTGTAAAGTTCAAGACGAGATGTGGCAGTTAGATGGGTTCATCGGAACATGGAACACAACTTTTCTCTCGGATTCATGCAAGAACATTTTGTGATGAAGTTGATATTGCTTGTTTTATAACGTGAGAATAATGTATAAAATGAATTTGACATTTTTTTTTATTTAAAAAACATTTTTGGATACATAATATGAAGACAAACAATGTTTCTGTATGTTACTCAACAGACCCTTTTGTGTGTGCCCACCACAGACTGGCTACCATTGTTTTTTTAAATTATTTTTTATACTACAATTGATGTTTTTCATTTCTGAGAGTGACAATTATATATTTTAACTCTTTGGGCACACAACTTCTTTAGGCCACGGCAAGGTTGCCGAATTAAAACCTGACTGTGAAGCCAAACAATACAAAAAGAAAGGCAAACATATTTAAAGATGATTCTGATACTTATATTGCAAAGTGTATCAGAGTGTTGCACAGTGTCATTGATGGTATGCAACACAGTGGGAGGACGATATCAAATAATAGAAAGAGAGGATAAAGCGAAAAAGAATAAGAGATAAAGAGAATGATGGCAGGCAGCAGAAAATTAACAGAATTAACCATAATGAGTTTTAAGCTCTTATGGGGATGTATTTGCGATCAGATGTTATCGATGTATGACTGTATTAAAATTTTCGAATATCCTGCGGTGCCCCTGGAAGCTAACCATGGCACCCCAGGATTGATTTTAAACAATCAGCAGATAATGAATCACTTTAACCTAATCATAGTAACAATTACATAAATATAATTCATCTTATATTTGGCAATAGCTGTAGAATTTCCACATTTCTCAAAAGTCTTTATCAATGTAATAACTTGAGATTTTAGACATGTAAAGAAATCATATTCAATTCAACAAAGACCAGAATCTCATAGCATCAATGACGAAGCGACAATGCTCAAGCCAAGAGAAATTAATTTTCTGAATCAATTTCTCATAATAATACTTCTTACTTCCTTGCGATGCTCTATTCTTATGTTGCATAATCATGTTAGTAGCATGCAGACATTGCGTTATCAACATGCAGAAAGAAACTGCACAGGACAGCATGCACTCAAAGATGAAACAAACAAAGTCTTGTATCGTCTTATAGTGTATGTTTATTTCCGCACACGGGCAGACGGCAACATCCAGCAGTTTTCAAAACATATACAGGAACATTTACATTTATTCCACTGAGAGAGGAAGGCTGTTAATACACGGCTGATTTGTTTGTGGAACGAGAGAGAGAAAGGGACTGATAAACTTAGATGAGTGTTGGTCACGAGTAATTAATTTCACACGCGTCGAGGCCACACGTGCAGCACTAACCGCTCACTGTCTCTACTCTCTACTGCTCTGCTTGACAATCAAAATGGTTCCTTTTTAAGCCTGCGTGCTGACCTTGCCCTGCCTTATTGGTCCCACCCCTTTTTGATATCTCTATCTATGGGCCGCCCATTTCAGGACCCCTGCCTCCAACCATGTGTCATTCTTTAGCGCACCCACTTGTGGCCACCTCTCTAATTACTGTTTTTGACTGTGCTTATCTATCAAACGCAGCACGAGTTAATTCTTATACATTTTCCGCCGGACTTTTCTGACACCAATTTCAGTAATGTGTTTGTCACGCGGCATGGGGCAAACTTTCTTAACATTCTAAGTCGAAATTACTGACGCCAATCAGTGACCTTTGACACTAAAATAGTCTAGGCGAAAATAAGTTCTTCCGACCGTGAAAAGATTTTAACAGAGTCATCCATTTTATTAAAACTAAAATGACGGAAATTATACTTATTTAAATGACCAACCTAATTAAGACTTAATTTAAAGCTTGTGCACCGACCATAACGTAACACAGGGCAACCAAGAGGAATTTTATAAGGGGTGGAAAGCTGTTTTCACCTTCCCCCCTACGCACGGCACAAACACCCTAGTTCTTTAGCCATGTTATTTTCATCTGCTATAGCCTTTTTAGTATGCCATGCTATATTTGCTCACAGTTAAACGATAGAGTCAACCTATTTTATTAAATTGTCATATTGTATCCACTTAGAAGTTTCAACACACAGCTGAACCCAAGAAACTCTCTCAGGTCCCTATTGAGTTGGAAGAGGTATATGTATTCACTTATATCTGTCTGTCTGTCCACACAATATCTCCAAAAGTTCTGAATAAATTTCAATGAAATTTGGCGGAAGGGTGGGCCATGGGTTAAGGAAGAAATAATTAAATTTGGGGGCAGAGCTAGGAATTTTTCTTTTACAGTTACCTCTCCAGCATCGTAACTATATGTCCACACAATATCTCCAAAAGTTTGCTTTCGAATTTCAATGACATTTTTTGGAAGTGTAGGGCACTGGTATGGTAGTGGCATCATGTTTCTCAACATTACTTTGTGCTTTCCCTTGTCCCCTCTCTTCAGTCTTCATGTTTATTTAATAGCAATTTAAGCCGGTTGTGGAAGTGGTAGCCCCCCGCCCCCCTATTTTTCTCCTAATGTATAAGCCTTGGTTAGTTCCATGATAACCCCTATGAACTGCATTGTATTATGGGATATCACTGGCAGATTATAGTGTTTAGAGATTAAATCCACATTGCTATAACTTTCCTCTGGGGTATGTTCTCTTTTCCTAAGTACTGACTCCTGGGTCAGCTAATTATATTACTTTGATAATATTGTATATACCTTTCATTTTCTATATTTGTCAGTGTAGATTCAGGTCAATTATTTGGACAGAGAGCATTATAAGTTCAGGCTTTTAGGTGGGCTTGAACTAGCCACTGGCAGGAAATGCAAGCCTACA
>VCCN01004446.1:5742281-5755927 GCA_006491835.1 Architeuthis dux | reverse complement strand
TATATATGGTGCCTTGTTGTAAAGGCATAATCATCAAGCTAGTCTCACAAGTTATAACTACTACTGGATGTTGTACACAGTTGTAGCCTTTTGTCAAGCTTAGTAATTATGTGTGTGTGTGTATATATATCAGGGGAGACAAGCCAATACATGTCTGTATGTGGGCTTGTGTATTTACATGAGAGATAAGTGTGAATAGATTCATGGATTTACAAAGAGACGAAGAGATAGATATTTACTTACACAAGTAAACATACCTACATTTTCAAAGACGCACTTAGATCCTCATATTGAATTTCCTGTAAAAGTCTGCGTCGGGCCAAACTTTTTATTGAAATCCTCTGATTCAAAATAGATAAGCGACACAAGCTGATAATGAAAAGCAAGCAAACAAGGAAGCGCCATAAAATTCTAATTCATACTTTTCATTCTGTGTCCATATTACGGCTGCACTTCAGTTGCAGACTCCATTCAAAGGGGGTTTGGAGTGGGGGCGGGCTGTGGTACGGGGAATGGCCACAGAGCAAATGCAATTTTCCACACACAACATAAAAATGACATTTACAATCGAGCAGTCAGTGGGAATAAAAGAAATACATTTAACACAAATTGTCCGCAAGATACAATGACCTACGGTTATAAAAATCTGTACAGTCCATGGCTAAGTGGAAGATAACAGGGCATGAAGACAACGGGGCGAGACCATTGCATTTATGTGTACAATTAACATTATAGCAGCTCATTTACCTTATTGTATTTCAAGTCCAACAAAGAAAACAGACACCATTTTGAAACTCTCAGAAAACAGCAGTTTTTAATGGATATAATAAAAATGTGATTATTTGTTCATGTAACTATTATTTATTTGGTATCTTGTATTTTCAATGCTCTGAGAAAACAGCAGTTTTCAATGAATGTAATCAAAAAGCTTATGTGCGGTGAAGGAGTCTAGGACTGTACCGAGTATGTTCTGTGCTGTGCCTGAGCCTGAGCCTGACTTTCATCTGAAGAAGATCTTGTTGAATGTTTGGTAGGAATCATTCAATACAAACTTTTAAATGATAACCAGTCACAGCTGAAGTTTATTGCCAACAACTTTTGCAAATGAAAACAGCTTTGGACAGAAAACATCCATCCTTAGTGAACAGAGGAGGAGCCAATCTTCATCAAGATAACATCCTCATACCGCTCGAGTGACCAAAGATCTCATAAAAGAATTCGGTTGGGAAGAAATGATTCATCCACAATACGTCCAGACCTTACTCCAACTGACTATCATTTGTTTAGGGTTTTTTTTGTAAAAACCATTCCGATGGACAACGACTCAATTCAAGAAAAAAGGTTGAAAATCAGATAGTCTCTTATTTTGGTTCAAAATCAAAGGAATTCTACAAAGCTGGTATCAAAAAACTTGTCGATAGATGGGATAAGGTCATCAAAAACAAAAGAGAGTACATTAATGATTAAGTGTATCTTTAATAACGAGTAAATTTGTGTTTCTAAATAAATTGGAACATCGAACAGAACTTCCATTACAACATAATACATACATACAGAGATATACACTCAAGGCACTACCCAAAATGTCAGGGAATTTGAACAGATTGATCAATCAACTCAGTGTTTCCTGTCTCTTGACATATTTTACATACCTCTTGAAATCAATCCACCATGAAATAAAGAACAGTATTATTAATCACCGCTACACAAAACACTGGTTTATTGCTGGGTTTAGGTTATTCATATGTTCACACATTTATATGTTTCTATCTATGTATCTGGACTTCACCCTTCTATAACCATTCATAGTAGAAACTTGAAATCTTGCATACACACACTCCCCTCAATGAGTAGGGAAAATATTTTTTTTTGTTTTTTGAAAATTCTGCTCCAAAATAGCGTCTGAGTGTGTGTGTGGGGGGGGGGCAATTTTATCTATCTATGTATCCAGAATGCGCTCCTCCCTAACTGTTCATAGTAGAAACTTGAAATTTTGTACACACACTCCCTTTTTTTTTGTTTGTTGAAAGTTCCCATCCAAAGTAGGGTATGTTTGATCCTTTAGTTTGTGTCCATTAGCATTCTCACTTGTTTTGGGGGGAAATTCTAACTTTTTAATGATCACTGCCCATCACCACTGTTTAATTTACAAAATAAAAAGAAGCATATATAGGTGGCAGTGATTCATAATTTCCCTTGGAATGCTAGTTTATCAATAGTTTGCTGGTAATACTTGGCAGAGGTTAACAGAATCTAGGTCATCATGGAAGGAGATGGGAAAGGCCTTTGTCCAGCAGTGGACTTATAATGGCTGATGATGATGATTATATATATATATATATACATATGAGACAGACAGACACGCACACAAGCCGATTAAACTGTAATTCTTTCATAAATGTTATATTTATCATGTAACCATTCATTATTTCATAAAGCCTAACTTTGAAACTTCTCAAATGACTTCTCAGATAATCAATAATTACTGGATGTATCTACTTATATAATGAACAGTGTGATTTTTAAACACTTCTACCCACAACACTGGTTTATTGCTGGGTTTAGGTTATTCATGTGTTCTGACATTTATATGTATCTATGTATCCTGTTTTCACTCAGCCGTAACTGTTTACAGTAGAAACTTGAAATTTTCCACACCCACTCCCCTCAATAAGTAGGGAAAATGTTTATTTGTTTTTTGAAAATTCCCCTCCAAAATAGGTTTTTAGTGGAGGGTTCAATATGCAATGTAAGTTTATGCTAAATTAGTCACTAGGTTTTGCCTGCTTGTTTTTTTTAAAATTCAGTCCCTTTTTTAGTGATCACAGTCCAACAAAAGGCAATAGAAGTAAATTATTCATTGATTACCCCTTTTTCCAAATTTTAATTGATCATCCTCAACACAGCATATATGGGTGGCCGTGATTCATAATTTCCCTTGGAATGCTAGTTTCTCTTTGTTTCTCTGTACGTAAAAAAGGACTCTTCCTCTTAAAAGTAACAATTTTGGTAATAAAAATATCTCATAACCATAATTTGAAACAATGGACTCTACCACTAAAAAAAAAGTCACCTCCTAGAAATTCAAATATATCCGTGATATTTTTCTCAAGGATTAACTAGAAACGGAATAATCATCATCAGCCATTATAAGTCCACTGCTGGACAAAGGCCTTTCCCATCTCCTTCCATGACAACCTATCTTGTGCTAGTATCTGCCAAGTCTTACCAGCAAACCTTTCTATCTCATCCCTTCATCTTGTGTCTGGTCTTTTCCTACTTCGTTTACTGTCCAATGGGCACCAATCGGTTAGTCTTTTCCCCCATCTATTGTCATTTATTCTTGCTAGGTGACCAGCCCATCTCCATTTTTGCTGCTTAATTATTTGTATAATATCCTTCACTCTAGTCCTTTCTCTGATCCATGTTGATCTTTTTCTATCTCTTAGAGTTATCCCTATCATTACTCTTTCCATTGCTCTCTGTGCTATCCTAAGTTGGTTTTCAGCTTGTTTTGTCAATTTCCATGTTTTGCATCCATATGTCATGGCTGATATTATGCAACCATTGTATACTTTAATGTAAGTCTTGTTTAAATTTAAGTGTTACGTTCTTTAACTAATAAAAGTTTGGATGGCAATGTTTTTTTATTTTTTATTTTTTGCCAAATATTTTACTTGTAATGAAATAATTCTTCGAAGTCCGACCTCAAATAAGGGGGCCGGGTGAAAATAGATAAGTCTTATCCAGATTGCTCTTTTTCGACTATAAATATCCCAGAATTCCCCACTTTTTTTATGAGAGCCATAAGCTGCGTAAGTCTCGGGGCACTGTCGAAAGGATGAGGAAGAAAAAAAGGAACGGAATAATACAATGATCATAGGTGGTTCCTCTGCATTGTGAGCATCAGTAAGTGTTCAGAGAATCGAAGTAAAGAGAGACAATGAACACGGCAGAAGGAAAAGCAAGTCAAAACGCTAATTAACTTAACACACTGATGAAAATGACGTTAATACACTAATGTGACCGTAATGAGTTTATCCTCTTCCGCTCTTAGAAGAATTTATTTTTCAGTTTTGATCAGAAGAGAAATATTTCTAACAAGAGTAATAAGTTCAATCCTCTGTTTTTCAAAAGATAAAATTGTGAAATTGGGATAATTTTATAATTAAATTTAATGAAAAGTTTTTTATTTTGACGTTTTCTCAGATAGGTGTTTATTTCCCTAACTGGGTGGATATTCAAGGTATCTCTTCTTTAGAAATAAAAGAGAGCGATGTGTGCATTTCTAATTGTTTGCAAATTGGATTGTGCTCACCGAAAATGGGTTAACGCCATCCATGGAACGCAAACAAGATGTGTTATCTAGAAGCTTCACACGAGTCATTATTATTCATTTTTGACTACTATTAATCACTGCTACCTTACAACACTGTTTTAAATACTGTTGCTGGGTTTAGGTTATTCATGTTGTTGACTTAGATCAAAGTGTTATATCTGTCCCCTTTCTTTCAATCAAGCAGAGAAGGGAAAGCTGATCACTTAGGATTTATAACAGATTAAGGTTTGTTTTTTTTCAGTTTTGGCTAACTGTGATTGATCAAAGTGTAGTATCTGTTCCCTTTCTTTCGATCAAGCAGAGTGGGGAGAGCTGATCATTTAGATTTTATAACAGATTAAGTTTTTTTGCCATGTGTATAATTTGCAGATTGGCTTTAAAAGGGTTAAGTAATAATAGCAGCAGTAGTAATAGTTCAATGTTAACTGCCCACAAAACTGGTTTATTGTTGGATTTAGGTTATTCATGTGTTCTGACATTTATATGTATCCGGACATATTCCAGCCCTCACAGTTCATAGTAGAAACTTGAAATTTTGCACACACACTTCCCTCAATGAGTAGGGAAAACGTTTTTTTGAAAATTTCCCCCATAATAGGTTTTTAGAGGGGGTTCAATATGCAAAGGAAGTTTATGTCAAATTGATCCCTTAGTTTGTGTCCTGCAGCATTCTCACTTGTTTTTTTAAAATTTGGACTATTTAGTGATCACTGCCCACCACCACTGTTTAATTTACAAAATAAAAAGAAGCATATATAGGTGGCAGTGATTCATAATTTCCCTTGGAATGCTAGTTTACGTTCAACTTAACTTTTTAGTTTTTTTTTTAGAACAACTCAACGCTTGCAATCTACAGCAGTGAGTAAACAGCACACGTTGGAAATAAGGAATAATCTCCCTGTGACACTCAAACTCACATCCCTCTATGCCAGGTGGGCATCAGGTTAATGCCCTGCTGCTATACCACTTAGCTATGGGAACTAACTGGCTTGCAGAAGTCCAAATCTAACCTTCAAATCTAAGTTTTATCCCAATATCTCTGTGCCATGTTTGTTTTTGATTTCTGAACTGATAGTATCAGTAAAGCAATTATTTTATTATTCACTTTTTCATTAGATGAAGTATTGTAAACGATTATTAATAATTTTTTACTACTATTTACCTTCATCTGTAAACAGCATGGATTGGAATTAAAGAATGGGTTCAATTGTTAAAACAAATCTTGGCGTGTAAACAAGATAGGTTGTTTTCTATAGTTTTGAGAAGGGTCATTAATATTGAAATGGTTCTTTTCTATAGTTTTGAGAAGGGTCATTAATATTTAAATGGTTCTTTTCTATAGTTTTGAGAAGGGTCATTAATATTCAAATGGTTCTTCGGACGATTGAACTCCTTCTTGTTATTTGTGTTGTAAACACTACGTTTTGGCTGATCCATTTTTCGGCCTTCTTCAGGTGTAAAATCCGAGTGTGATGGGTTAAATAGAAGTTATAGAAGTTTGCTCCACTCTCTGGTTTGGAATCAGAGTTGTCCTTCTCCTAGACTGGTTGCCTCCCAAGGTTAGATTTTGATTGGTTCATTTAATGCCGAAATCAGTTTAAAATTCCGAAAGAGGTTGTTTTTTTAAAATAGAATCTTGTGACTTTGGTGAAAGGTTATTTTTTAAACTTTGGTGAAAGAACTGGTGGCCCCCATTTGGGGGTGTCTAACCCCTCTGCAGAGGATGCAGGCAGGGTCATCCCAAGGTTAGAGAGCCCAGTCTTCCCTACTATTTTACCCATAGTTGGGGGGTGGGGATGAAGACATGGATCCATGCCTTTCCCAAGAGCATTAGCGCAAAGTGAACATAAACAGCCTTGAACAGAGTTTAAACTCGGCTCACCGATTCCATTGTCTGTGCCACTAACTGCTAAGCCTCCTGCACCTCCATCTGTTTGTCATGAAAAATGCAAACTTACGAGCACCAAAGTCTCTTAAAATTTGAGGCCCTCCATTTCAGATGCAATGTATCCAACGACTGATTTATCCTAGTGGAGAAATATTTCCACCATAGTCATCTGTATTGCAAGAAATTGAACGACTCAGATCAGTCACACAATTCAGAGCAATAATCATGCAAACCGAAGCTGTATTCATGAGCTGAGATTCTGTAAAGAGATCCTTGTGGTTTTTCATAATGAAATTTATTTCAAGCAATGAACTGAGGAGCTTAAGCCTAAGTTTGCGTATTCACTCTGCACAGAAAAATTCATATTCATGAGGTGGAATATAAACATGACTCAGATTTCAATTGAAGCATTCCAAAATCATTTACAGGTTTTATATCTGCCGTTCGTAGTAACAGCTTAAAGGAAAAAGAACTGTTGAAAGATTTGAAATTTCATCTGAAATGACAGGTTGGTGATGCTCATGATCAAAATCGACATTTTTAAATTGTTTTTGTTGTATATTAGTGTGAGTTTTAGTGATGACTTGAGTTTATTTTCAGATATCAGCCACCATCACAATTCTAAGAATTATTTATTCATCTGTGCAATCAGTCAGTTTAAAAAAGAAAAATTCTGACACATTTTGATTGTCCAAACATATTTGCTTGCTAATAAATGCAATAGTAAAACAGAAAACTTACCTGTGAATTATTATTTGCCAAATAATCTGGGCCCTGTTGAGGAATAAAGAAACAATATTTTTAAATGACATTTCAAACAATATATGTTTATTATTTTGTTAAAATGTAATAAAAATTCAAAGAAAATGTTAAATTTAGTTTTCATTGTTTTAAATGATTTTAACATATCAATATCTATAAGAGACTTATTCAAGTAAGTACAAACTTTTGAAAAACAACTTAGTATTTTCTATAGTTTTGAGAAGGGTCATTAATATTCAAATGGTTCTTCAGACGATTGAACTCCTTCTTGTTATTTGTGTTGTAAAGAGAAAAATCAAAGAGGCAGCTCACATCAAAATGTTGACTAAATACATTAGCCAGACGAGTGCAGATTTCAACCCGATGTGGCTTCCACTTCTCAACAGATCTAAACCCGACAAGACAAAGACATAGAAACACCCAGGCCATGCACTATAAGGGTTACCCTCCTTTAAACATAACTTCTGTTTAACCCATCACACTCGGATTTTACACCTGAAGAAGGCTGAAGAATGGATTGGCCGAAATGTTGTGTTTACAACACAAATAACAAGAAGGAGTTCAATCGTCCGAAGAACCATTTCAACTTAATATTGGTAAATTAATTCCATCCTTTCATTCAAACAGCAAAAAGGTGGTCATGTCACTTGTCTGCCTATCTCTAGGTTGCATGATCGAATCACAGCAGGATTCACTTAATTTTATATATCTAATTGCTTTAGCATGACCTCTGACAAAAACCAACAGACAAACAAATAAAAAACAAACAGACAAAAACGTGACACAGGCTTTTAAAAAGATGAAAACAGTATTAATCTAAGTATGCTTTTCAACATGATTACTTTTAAAAATATGTTTGTATGTATTTATTTATATCTTTTACATTAACATATATTTATAGATTGGTGTATAGGTGTGTGTGTATATATATATATATATATATACACATGAAAAGGTACATGACCATATGTGCAATCAATGCATTATGCATCTCTTAACAGACTGTCTACGTGTGTCCAAAGTGTACAGACAGCAAAACTACTAAACAGATTGAGTTGAAATTTGGCACGCACATGCTTTTTTTACCCCAGGTGTGTGAGAGGCATATTGGCCTTCTGAAGAGAACAACATGTTGTTTACCTTGTTTCTGATGAATAAACAACAAGTATCCTCCATAATAATATCCGAGTTACTCAGACCTCGACCAATGCCATACACTAACTAAAATCTGAATGAAAATAAGTCGTTATATGGCTACAATGAAGGGGAAGTAACTGTGTTTCGATTTCCCATAGTTTGGACAACTGTTTATGTCCTCTTAATATATGAAACAAACAAATTCCTGGATCTGCCCCAAAATTCTTCCTTAGTCCATGGCCCTTCGACAAAACGTAATTGAAATTTATTAAAAACTTGGAGATATTGTGTGACAGACAAACATACAGACAGATATGAGTGAATACATATACTGCTGCCAACTTTATAGGCAGATGTAAAAGACTCACTCCCAAAGAAATGGCCTGCGAGATAAGCTTCCTAACCTTTGCTCAATAGCAGGCATCTATATTTTGGAAACTGTCAACCAAAACTGTCAACATAGGTTTCTTCAGTTTTAAGTTAGTCTGGCTGTCTGGCTATCTATGTATGTATCGCACATATAGGCTGCACCAATGAAGCTAGAGGGATGAAATTTTCAACATTTACTCTTTATTAAGTTTAGGAAAAACATCTTGTTACTTTTTCTGTATGTATATCTTTATATTGATATTAACAATAGCTTGCATCATCTCAAAACGTACTTCGACAATGACTCAACAGTGCTTGTCATCTGTGGCTACCTGTAATTACCACAAAGACCGCATTTCCTCGGTTCCTGTGATTGATTTATGTAAAAGATTTGTCGGAAATTCCAGTGGACCTGAACGTTGATTCACATTTGGACATTTTTAAGACTTGCCAAGTTACTGTATAATGTGTGTTGGTTAGGGTGGTTCAAATGGTTGCTATTTTCATCTCACTTTGCTTGCCCCCTTATTTCTATTCATCTAAGTGACCTGTATTCCAAATTTTAGACGTGCAAGCAGCCAGGGGCCTACAAGTAATCATGTAATGGGCGCTAACTTTCAGCCTCTGTCCTGCCAGTCTGCCTTCCTGACCAGACGCATGTAACAACTATCCTTTATGATTTGGGCCTGTCCGAGTACGTGTGCTATTCACACGTGCTCTGGACAGGTCAGAGTATAAAACACCCCAAACTATAAGTAAGCCGATTCCACTTTTACATATTTACACCCACACATACATTGTCATCATGGAAGACTTTTTAGCTAAAACATTTTATTTACACGAATGCAGCCGAATACTGGAACAAAGGACTTTTACATATTTACGCACAAGAAAAAAATTTAACACAAAAACATATACACAGACAATGGACTTTTACATATATGCACACACACACACACATAAACATTTAACTAAATCTACACCCTTGTTTGAATAAAGAAATGTTTGTCTCTTTCAAGGATTGGCTCTTTCATTTATTTCTTCATTGCTGTTCCCTCTTTCTGCCATTGATCATATTTACCCCACTTTGAAAACCTTTACTGGAGAAATCTCATGCTCAAGCCGGCGTCCACAAAACCTTCTTCATAGAAGACCTGATTCTCATCAATAGATCGGCTTCTTTCCTCAACATAACCTTCCCAACGCCGGCACCCATCCTCCATAGTTCTGCTCTTCTATCACTTTTGAATAGTAATTAGATAAATCTTATGGTGAATTAAGTGGGTGATCGAGAAAGGAAAGGAATGAGAAAAGTAGCGTATCTTGTCAGCCTCATATATAATGTCCGTTTTCGACATGAGGCAATTGTGAGCCGATGGGTACCAAATAATGATTTGGACATGATTTCACTTCTTAACTGTTACAATGAAAGAGATGTCAAGGAGAGTGAAGGCAGCAAAGAAACGCTGTGTCAGAAACAAATATTGAATTGGCTTTCCTGGATGAACATATTACTCTTGAAGAGAAAGAAATGATGTTCCAGAATTTGGAGAAGCTGGAAGGGATGAAAGAATTGAAACGATTATGGGGGAAAAAACTTGTGTTTCAAGGAAAACTCCTGAGCGACTTTGTCATCTGCCATACAAAGACATTCTTTGAATTGTTCAGGGTCAGTGACGTAGAGGAATACTGCAGCGATACACTAAAACGCTCCATCAATGCCCTTAAAATGGTGAATAACTCTGCAGAAAATAAGTCACTTTGGGATGAACAGGAGAAGTAGTTCCTATTGAAGACCATCGAGAACCACAGAAAAGCTGTCACCAAACGAATAAAGACATGTTGCATCTTATGAATTTAACAAATCTCCTTAACATTAAATGTTATTAACTGTACTGTAAGATTGGTTTAATGGCAGATATTAACAGATTAAAAATGCAACAAAAGATTATGTACTTACAGGTCCGTTCAAATTATGACCATGGTCAACCAAACACAATCTCTAATTAACACTGTACCATAATGGCTGCTTGTTGACGAGAACGTAAAACAGCACCCCCTAGTGGAAGTCTTCTGCCTAAGGGGAATAACTCATGATACTTAACATGCACTATCAACTAGTTTTGTTGGTTGTATTGTAAAATAAATTGGGAAATAGGAAATCTTGTACACTTGTAGTAATATTGTATTATTATACTTAATATGAACTAATATAATTTTGCAGACATCGGAACCTCTCAATATAAGCCAAATTTCATCAAAATTGGCAGATATATTTTCCATATTAATGGGAATGAGAGCAGGGGCAAAGTCAGCCACAATGTCACATTTTAATTTCACACCTATATTTTGATCCACCCTAGAGTTGTATAGTGGGGTGAATGTCTTGGACTTGGATAGAAAGGAAACTCGAAGACTTGCTTGTAAAAATATATGGACATATTTTTATTTCACAGTATACACAGCATACACTTCTTCGGCCGGTGGATGAAGAGTGGGAGAAAGATGATGGATGCCGAGAGACCATTCCCAACAGGGGAACTTGGTCTTATGTCTTCCCAGCCCTAGGCAGTCTGCCTCCTGGCTGTTCGGGTCTCGGGTCTGCTTTATAGGTTTCTCGAACGCCTACGCAGGTGTCATTTCCGGTCCCCATATCCTGTTTTGGACACCCATGTATATACCTACTTCCTAAGGTGACCGGGGTCACTTACATTTCTGCACAGGTGTCTGACCCCGGAATAACCTTTTTGCAGCAGGATATCGTAACATTGGTACATAGCTAGACAATAGCTGCAAATTCTCCTCGAAGAAAATGTTTTTTTTCTTTCAATTTTAGTTGCTTTCCATAAACAAATAAAAGCATCTTATGAATTTAATTTACTGTATGTATTGAAATTAGTTAATTTTTAGAAAAAAAGATTTTTTCAGGTTTTACGATGGGGGTTCTATTTACAATGTTACTATTATGCTATCGTCTGTGTCATAACCCTCTGGACAACAGGAGTTAGCTTGTGCTATTTCTAGAAGCACTTCCTGTTGCCTAGACATTTGAATTTGGGGTCAACCTCAGCGTCCCTAATTTGCTGTGCTTTTAGGTAATACTCTTGAGTCAGAATCAACTTGTCAACAAAGCTAGTCACACCTATTTCGGCATCTCCTAAATCAGCATATGAAAAGATCAACCGAATCTTCTTAATGCTAACAACACTATATTCTATTCTTCCTCTCTATCTTCTCAATCACTAACCATTACTAAAAGCCACTAACTAATACTAAAGAAGAAACAGACAACTGAAATAACAAACTTCTCATCTTGTCTTTTTCCTTTACATTGTTTAACTTTGTGACTTCTTTGAGGCCCAAGTAATCACAGTTGGCACACACTTTCTGCCAACTTACCAGAGTACAGGAGGGATACAAATATGAAGACGAAATAACACCAATAAACAATTGGGAAATAAGAAACACTAACTCTAATCCTAAACACAAACCCTCAATCTGAACCCCAACTAAAGTAAGTGGCGACTATAGCATTATAGTTACATTGTAAATAGAATACACCCTCGTAAAACCTGAAAAACATCTGTTTTCTAAATACTAACAAATTTCCGGATGGTTGTAGGGTCTAATGGTTTGAAAGCAGCTAAAATTGAAAGAAAAAAAAACTATTTTCCTCTCAGAGAATTCACAACTCCCGACACATTGCTATGTTTCTCTTTTACTTTCTTGCTTTTGTATTAATTACTTATTTATTACTTAAGTGACACATGAACTATTACAGTTTGTTCAAACCCTATGTTAAATAAGTATCATGAGTTATTCCCCTTATGCAGAAGAGTTTCTATCCACTTCCACTAAGGGGCGCTGTTTTACGTTCTGGTCCACGAGCAGCCATTATTGCATTGTGTTATTAGTAGATCGGAGAGGACACACATGGCCGTGGTCATTGTGAATATGTGAATGAAGGATCTCTGTAAGTACGTAATATTTTGTTGCATTATTAATCTGTTAATATCTGTTATTAAGCCAAGCTTACAGCCTACTTATTGATTTATTCATATAAAATTAAAGTACAAACAAGCTTTTTCTTCAACATCATTCTGTAATGTCTGGGGCCTATTTTAGCCACCCCTAGACAAATATTGGTCTGTGGCCTCTGTATATAATAAATGGAAAGAACTTACAAAGCGCATACCTATGCCAGCACTGTACGTAATAATAAAAGCATTTATAGAAAGTGCCCTTTCTCGGGAAACTCAATACTTAAGTCCCCACTGGACAAAAACACTTGAAAACATGTGCAATCAATTGCAGTAAAAATATAAGGCCTATTAAAGAAGAGTAAGAGGAAAGTATAACTTGTCAATAAAGTTTTTTTACAAAACACAGGGCAGGAGTTACAGTTACAAAGTGTATTTATTTACTAAGTTCATATAATTATGAAAGTCTCAAAACAAGAAAGTTTTTATTTTTGATTTAAATCCTGCTAATGTATGTATGTTCCGGATGTCATAGGGTAATTGATTCCAAAGTCTGGGTGCAATATAGGTGAAACTCCTGCGCCCATGAGCCATATTCATAAAGACAAATTCTAAAATCAAACCATCTAAATATTGGATGTTAATAAGAGCACACAGTTCATAAGGGCACATATCATGCAGACATTTGAATATTGTAATTAAAACTTTGAACACGACTCTTTCTTCTATCCCAAGAATTTCACCAAACAAAGAAATAAATTTTCTTCACTGTATATAATAACTGGAAAGAACTTACAGCACATACATCTGCCAACACCGTACACTAACTAAAAAGTGAATGAAAATAAAATATTAAAAAAACAAGGGAGAGAACATTAAATAGCTTTTTATTAACTGTTTGTTTTTAACCTCTTTTACTGAAGAATGATAAAACTATATCTAAATCAATAACAAATTTCTGGATCCACCTCAAAACTTAATCAATTCTTCTGTAACCCAAGGTCCACCCTTCCACAAATTTCATTGAAATTCATTTAGATAATGTATGGACAAACAGACGGACAGACACGTGGGTGGGTCATTTAGTGCCAAATTCAGTAGGGGGAGGTGGAGGGGGATCCCATGTCCCCGTGTCTAGAGACTTGAGTGGGGAGAATCCCAAATCCCTGTC
>VCCN01004446.1:5708953-5727770 GCA_006491835.1 Architeuthis dux | reverse complement strand
CACATAGGCTGAGGGAATATATTTTGGCAACTACCAACATCAAAATGACTGTGTTGTATTTTATATCCGTGGTCATGAATTATTAATATCTCCCCAACCCTAATGATATAAAACACTATTACTGTAAGTCTTTTGCTGTCTTGTAATCAAATGTTCTGCTCAACACTTGCTGTGTTCCTGTATTTTATTAGATGTACCTTCATACGATTGTATTTTATATGTACTGTACTTTCCATCTTTCTCCTTGTATTCCTACTTCCATTTTCAAAATTGATTATCTGTTCTGAAAATGGCCATTATTAACCACTTGGGACTGGGATAGTTGTTGGTTTTCTTTAAGATTTTTGTCCCTTTGCACTTGCCTTAGATTAGAGGGAGAGTCAAGCACGTCGTCATCCCCACTCTCTCATCCTTGTCTTTCAGGGGCCAGAAGCAAGACGCAGTCATAACGGCTGCAGACTGAGCGAGATGCAGATGATGACCAGGGCACTCAGCGTGTCATGCCGTGCACTTCACACTCCACAACGTGTTGCTGATTTGTCATCTTTCTGCCCATCAAACCATTCCGCTGGTTTCCTCTGCGCAGTTCACTCAAGTTCAGTGAGGAATTGGACTTTAGCGGTTTGAATTCAGAGTTGTCCTTATCCTAGACTAGTTGCCAACCAAGGCTGAAGAGCCAAGTCTGTACTGCTATTTACTCATAACATGGGAGATTCAGGTCTTTCCCAAGGGCATTAGTGCAAAATGAAAACAAATTGTTGGAGCACAGAAAATGGAAGTGTAATCAAAATACTATCAACATATATGTGTGATGTCATATCAGTGAAATATTTTTTCAGTGGCTCCAGGCAGGGTCAGATTAAGCTTAATAGGGGCCCAAAGCATAAGCCAACATGGGACCCACTCCCCATAACATATATATATATATAATCCATATACATCAAATTGCCACACTTAGGTGTCAAAATAATTGGTTTATTGGAGAATGTTCAATACCTGGGGTAAAGCAGTAATATAAATGATATTTCTTCATTGATCCACAACAAGTTATACAACTGGTTTCACTCTCTTGAATAATCCAGAGAGTGAAACCAGTTGTACAACTCGTGGATCAATAAAGATATATCATTTTTATATATATATATATAATAGGAACTAAATTGAATGTTATTATTTATCGTAAGACACTTTTCTTTTTTTTTTAGGCAAAAAATCCTAGCTGGGGGCTTGGGCCCATGTCTCATTGTTAATACAGCTCTGGCCCAAGGACAATCATAGTTTTCACTGCATTCATCAGCATCTGAATCATAGAACTCCAAGAATGTGCAAGAATATTGCAAAGTTCCTAAGAAATATATATGTACAACATTTCTTCAAGTGTGTCACCATTTTTAAATGTCAGGATGTTGTTTACTTGGTGCTTTAGAAATCATATTTACCAGGGATGTACATAAATATCATCACCTTGTGAAAATATATAGAACTTGATATTTATTATCAGGGGGGGAATTAAATTGCACAATTTCCAGTACAGTGTAAGTAGTGTCATGACCTGTCACTGTGTGATGTCTTATCAGAAAAATATCTCATCAGTCACTCGAGGACAAATACATTTCTTGCACAATATCTGGTCAGCCAATTCCATCTGTATAACCAAATAGAAAAGCAAAAGACATCTTGATAGGATTTATTACATTTTTTTTCTTATATACAGTAAACTCACGTTGCAAAGGCAATGCATTATTTTTAAAACGAAAATCAATAAACTCTAAGAATAGAGTTTAAATGACGCCTAAATTAATTGCTATTAACTTTTTTTTAAATGTTAAGTATCATGAGTTATTCCCCTTAGGCAGAAGACTTCCGCTAAGGGGTGCTGTTTTACATTCTGGTCAATAAGCAGCCATTATTGTATTGAGTTATTAGTAGATCAGAGAGGACACACATGGCTGTCACTGACCGTGGTCATTGTGAATATTTCAATAAAGGATCTGTGAGTATGTAATATTTTGTTGCATTTTTAATCTGTTAATATCTGTAATTAAACCAAGCTTACAAAAAATATACTATTCCTTTATTTTTGCATTAAACTTTTGCCTGTCCAAGGTTTTTTAAGAATTTGCTGATAACGTTCAAGAAACAATTAATTATATACCACCTTGTATATGGTTAGCATGATTAATCACTGCTACCAAAAGTTTAGGTTATTCATGTTTTCAGACATTTATATGTATCTATCTATGTAGCCAGACTTCGCACAGCCCTAACCATTCATAGTAGAAACTTGAAATTGTGTACACAATGTGTAGGGAAAATACTTTTTTTTGTTTTTTGAAAATTTCCTCCCAAAAGAGGTTTTTAGTGGGGGGAGGGGGTGTCAATTTTCAATATAAGCTTATGCTAAATTGGTCTCTAGTTTGTGCCCGCTTGTTTTTTTGAAAATTCAGACATTTTTTAGTGATCACAGCCCAACATTTTAATTGATCACCCCCAACACAGCATATATGGGTGGCGGTGATTCATAATTTCCCTTGGAATGCTAGTTGCTTTTTGGTTCATTCATTTTATTTGCAGATCTATAACCCGTATATGGTGCATTAGACAGTAAAAGGGTAATAAAAAGTCATTTTTGTCTGTACTTTTTGGTTTCTCATTATTAATACACTTTAAGGAGTTCAACCCTCAATGGGTGCTCTATACTTGTGGCCTTGTACCAAACTAAGCTAAGTTTGGCACAAGCTGTGGTTAGCAAGATAGCTTAAAAGGCAATTACTACTGTACTGAGAGATTCTCATTGGGTGCTGCACATTTGTGGCCTTATGCCAGCTAAGCTTAGTAAATATCTCTGGGCACCTTGCTGTGGTATAATGTTTAGCAAAGTGCTAACTGGTTGCCCTACACATGTAGCCTTGTGCAAGACTATCAGTTTAAACCACATAGACTGTTTAAGTCAGGAGTCCCAAACTTTTATGACTGTTGATCTCTTCATTGAATCCTTAACCATTCAACAACATCCCTCTACATCCTATTATAATTCAACAAATGTCTGTCTGTCCATTTGTATGTGAATGCGTAACTCAGGAACCACACAACATATCCTCATAATATTTTAGTGGATTATTTTAAAACTAAAATTAGTAAACCCTTAAAATAATGCAGTCTAAACTAACACAGACTGTGAAAGGGTAATAAAAAGTCATTTTTGTCTCTACTTTTTGGTTTCTCATTATTAATACACTTTGTATAAAATCCACCTGTTATAATGTCAAATTCGTTATAACCGCACTCTTAAATCCCAAGAATGCTGTAATAACAGGTGTCTACTATTCTATGTCCTTTGTGTGAATACTATCTTTGTTATGAGAAAACCAGAAAGATAGTTCACAATTTTTAAAACAGACCCAAGCAACAGAGAGCAAAAAAGCATGCCTGACAAATGGCCAACCCTTAGAAGACATAAACATTAAAGTAGTCTCTAGGGGTCACACTGGAAAATGTAGTGTGATTTGAAGTTCTTGGTGTTATCCCAGTCTATCTCTCTTGGCCTTTCTTTGGTGAGTGTGTGTAGCCCTTTGATGTCCTCAACACACACACACCCCAAAGACCCTCAGCAAGTGTGTCAGTTTGCACTGATGTCAACCTCCATTCACTTTCATTACACCAGAGAGGGTATTGAAAAAAGACAAATTCCATCTAATACCAACAGGCCAGTGCAAAGTTGGTATAAGGTCCAGGCCAGATGAAAAATGTAGGCCCCATTTCAAACTGATCATCAAGTATTTTTGTAATCAGTTCTAAATACATATGATTTATGTATAGGTATATACATGTACATGTAGTGTATATGATGTACTTACAAGTAATAGAACAGAATAAGAGAACTGGAACAATTTATAAGAAACGGCAAGTAATTTTAATTCAAAATGTATATAAAACAATAGAGTTCAGTACTGTAATAAAAAGCAGTAAATAAGACAATAGAGTACAGTACTGCAATAAGAAGCAGTAAATAAGACAATAGAGTACAGTACTGCAATAAGAAGCAGAAAATAAGACAATAGAGTTCAGTACTGCAATAAGAAGCAGTAAAAAAGACAATAGAGTACAGTAGTGTAATAAGAAGCAGTAAAAAAGACAATAGAGTACAGTAGTGTAATAAGAAGCAGTAAATAAGACAATAGAGTACATAACTGTAATAAGAAGCAGTAAATACAATAGTATTTGCTTTTCCCAGGGGGAGTAGGCCCCTCAAAATCATAGATCCATGCTAACAGGCCCACCTGCCCCCTCTACTCTGCTGTTCTAAATACAAGCAATCTGCCATAGGCTGTTCTAAAAGGCCTGAGAGGATTTCACTAATGTTTCAACTTCTCTTTGAGGCAGGTTAACATGGCCAGATTCATTAAGTGGCTAATTTGAACCAATTCTTCAGAACTCATTCCCTTATTCTCTCTAATGTTGCACAATTTACAATCTTCCCCTTCTCCCCTCTCGCACGTACAAAGCACCCACTTTGCAATTTAGAAAATTGTTACGCTGCATCCAAAATGGTTGCCATTGTCTCAGCAGAACAATGAACTCCAACTATGGTGTCCCAGTGGGACTATAACAAAAGAGAAAAACTTAAAAATATATCCTTTCCTCTCTTCTCCAAAAAAGCATGAAGAAACAGATAAGGTCTAATTGGACTGGATAAAAAATTAATAAGTGATTAGTGAGTGGCTGGATAGATAATTATCTGATTTTTTCCCCCAATCTGATGTCATACATCTTGCTTTAGTTGGACAAGTGCCATTTAACTTATCTCAATACTGTGTGTCTGTGTTCATTATTATTCTAATACTGCGCCTGGTTTTATTGTTCTTTCCCACTTCAATACCAGGTCTTCCTCGTCTATCATCGTCATTTATCAATTTAATGTTACCCTTGGCTTCATTAGAAGGACCTGACACCAACTGCATTCATTACCATCATTTGGAGGTCATTATTTCGTTGGACCAGGTAGCAACAATTAGTTCCTATTAACCCACTAACTGTGAATGACAGAAATTTCTGTCATTGCAGTTCTATAGCTAATTCAATAAAATGACATATTTTCTATACATATAATTACAAAAGAATTCTATTTGATAGTATATATTCTTATCTATATTGAAATAAATGCAAATTTTATGTTTACAAAGTAAAAAAAAATCGTTTTTGCCTAAGTTTCCAAATGTAGATTTTGTTGCAGTTATAAATAGAATCTATTATAATGAAATTTCAATAAAATTTCCATTTTATTGTGATTGAAGGAAACTCAGTTCTATCTTTGAGGGCTTTTATCTTGCAATGGATTACGGCTTTTATCTTACAATGGATAACTATTACTCTTCACCTCCTTCCACAGGTAATGGGTTAAGCCTCACTAACATATTTTCTTGTATGCTCAGGGCAAGAACATGAACAGGAACTGTGACTTTTGTACCTTCCATAAGCTTCTTAGGTATGACATTTGGACTTTTTAACAGATTAGCACCATAGGAGATTTCATCAGCAGGATTAGGTTCCTTAATAGTCCAGTAAAAATAGGTTTTGTCTCAGAAAAATATAAGGCCAAGCTGAATTTTGCAACATTGACAGAGTTGGTAGCCAAAATCCACCCAAATCTGACTCTGGGGAAAAAGGGTTATGAGCATGTGAAAAATAGATATATTTACCAAATATATCACTCGGATTTGGAGCTGTTTTTTGCACAGTTACAAGAGATTTATTTTGATAAAATCTCTCTAAAACCCCCAGTCACCTGTACTTCCCACCACCCCAACCTCTGACAACTCAGCCTAACATACTATCATCACAATTTTTGGGGTCTGAGATCGCTCAAAAATATTTTCATATAAATTAATGGTAAATTCATTTTCGCTTTACGCTTTTTGTTATGATATAGTGCCACAGGAGGTCATTTCCGGGCCAACACCAGGGCAGAAGTGGAAGTGACCCCGGGAACCTTAGGAAAGATGCATATGCGTTGGTGTCCAAAAACAGGATGTTAAAACTGGAAATAACACACTGGCATGGGCGTATTGAAGGCTATAAGAGAGAGGGACACAGGCCAGCAGATCAGAAACTCAGGACTCAGAGCAGAGAGCAGAGACAAGCAGCAGCAGCAGCAGCCAGACCTGGGAGCATGGGGCCAGTTCTCCTGTTTGGGGGAACAGTATTTCGGCTCCCATTATCTCTCTCCCACTCTTCACTCTCTGCCATGACACAATGTAATCTTATGAAATAAAAATATGTTTTGAATCTTCCTTTCTCACCAAATTCAGGATCTTCATCCCATTATACAAAGCATGCATCAATTTGGTGCTTTGGGTCCCATTATACAACATTTTGACTTAGGAAAGTTTTTATAGGAATGCTCTACTTTCGGATACAAGGAAAAACCTCTGTTGGTATATTGACTGATTTAGTTCTTTGCTCTGCACTTGTATATAAATATAAATCAATCAGAGATTATAGAGAATTAAAAACCTTTTAGTAATATGTTGATTTTGGAGAGTGACCAAATGATAAGAAATTACCATCTATTCTTTTAGTCCAGTAGAATTAGGAAGAGACCATGAACAAATTTGTATAAAAATCGGATTATAGTTAGAGGATATGGTACAAAAGACCCCCAAAATCCGAGAATAGGTTATTGAGAAAAATTACAAAACGTGATTAGCCTAATGGTGGAATATGCAGGAGAGATATGCGTGTCTAGGACAAGATACAAACCCTACGTTGCAGTTATATGTCCACACAAGATAATATCGCCAAAATTTCATGTCTGTCCACACAATATTTCCAAAAGTTCTCAACGGTTTTCGATGGAATTTTGTGGAGTAGTGGGCGATGGAGTTGATCCATGCACTAATTACTTTCCTATCTGCAAAAACAAAATATCTCCAAAAGTTCTCACACTCCACAGTATCTCCATGAATTTCAATGAAATTTTGTGGCAGAGTGGGCAATAGGTTATAAAAACAGAGATTACATTTTGGAATGGAGCCATGCACAATTATCTGCCCTACATTGTAGCTATCTGTCCACACTACACAATATCTTCTCTGTCTGTCCATATGATATCTCCAAAAATTCTAAATGAATTTCAATGAAATTTTGTAGAAGTGTGGGCAATAGGCTACAAAAGAAGTCATGACTGGATCCATGCACAATTATCTCCCCTAAATCCTAGCTAACTGTCAGCAACGACACAATAGCTCCAAAAATTCTCAATGAATACCAACAAAATTTTGTGGAAAGGTGAGCAGTAGGCTATGGAAGAAGTGATTATATTTTGGAGCAGATCCATGTCCAATTACATCACCCTATGTCATAGCTATCAGTCCACACACGTGTTTCATTTTTAAAATAAGCATTTATGATATTTTATTGTAAATAGCTCAAATTGACTTGCTCTGAGGCAGATGATTCTCATGTAAAATTTCCTTCCCAACGATATATAATATGCCATATTTGATGGAAAAATTGACTAAGGAACCACAGCGAAAAATTGGACATTTTAAATTTTCCATTAAAAAAGTAATTAAGCTACAAGGCTGAAGAGGTTATCATATATTAATGTTTTCATATTGACCCTATTAACATTCTGGAACCACTAATGTTTGGCCACCTGAGGTTTCTGATCAAATCTGCCCGATTGGCTATTTAGAAGTTGAAGATGGTGGCCTTTTTTCAAGATTCTTTTCATAGAAATGTGTGTAGTTGGCCGATTTGAATGATCTTGGTGTTGATTTGTATGTTTTAAAACATGAATATTTTTTTAGTAGTTTAACACTGGTATAATGATTGTAAATATATAATATGAAACTAGAAAGCACTCAGAGAGCGCATACTTCTGCCACTGCCATTGTCAGGGGAATTAATTGTGCATGGATCCGCCCAAAGATTTAATCACTTCTTCCATGGCCACCCTTTCACAAAATGTCATTGAAAATCATTGAAAACTTTTGGAGATGCTGAGTGGACAGACATGGATTTTTGGTGATATTATGTGGTATGGTCATATACCTACAATACTGCATCAAAATGTAATCACCTCTTCCGTAGCCTATTGTCCACCCTTTTTTTTTAGATATTGTGTGGACAGACATGAACTTTTGGTGTTATGGGGTGTGGACATATAACTACAACATAGGGGAGGTAATTATAGATGGATCTGCCCCAAAATATAACTTCTTCCGTACCCTATGTTGCACCCTTCAACAAAATTTCATTGAAATTCATTGAGAACTTTTGGGGATGTCATGAACATATACATACATGTATGGAAAAAAAAACAGAAAGATATCAATTCTTGGATCCACCCCAAAATTTAACCAACTCTTTCTTATCCCATTGTCCATCCTCCCACAAAATCTAATTGAAATTCATTGAGTACTTTTAGAGATATCTTGTGAATATACATATATATATATACAGACGGATAGAAAGCCACTGTATACATATACCTCCCCAACTTTGCAGAGGTAATTAGTAATAGAAAAGATTGCCAATATAACTGTATTGTGCATATGTGAATGTTCCTCTAGCTGCTACTGCTCATATATACAGCTGCAGAGTGCTGTGCAGGGGGGGGGGGTCTGAGTTAAAGCACTTGCATCCACGGTTGCAACTTTTCTTACAGGAACACTTGGTCAGTTCCTGATGGCTGGCTGCAATTGGGGGGTAATGTTAACCAACATATCCCCAGCCAGGAGGACTGCTGGTGTCTGGCCTAGCCCCAGATTATCCCAGCCTGATAACTAGCATGCTTGGCGTACTCTCCGAGAACTGCCTGTGTTGGTGGAATTGAGTTGTATGGCCTCTGCGTACAGACAGAGAGATCCAGTATTGTTTCATCCAAATCTCTCCCATTATTGCGAGTCAAGATCAATAACTGATGTTGGATGCTAAATGAGATTGGTGAAAGTTTCACAGATGTTCCAAGTCTTCCCTTTACCGTGGAAGGCAGACACAACAGTGAATGCATGAAAGTATGGTATTCCACTGGGTTTCTCAGGCCCTATTGCATAAAATACCCCATGGACTGGAATCCATTGTACATTGGCTCTACATGTTCTCAAGACCAAGGTCCTGTAAGGATGGCAGTACAGATATTGCTATGACGAGGATGTCAGTTCCATCAGCCTTGATTATGAGGGACTTGCTACCATCTTTGGTTCCATCCCTGGCATGTACAAATATTCGTATGTCAGCTTCTTCATGACAGCATAGTGACACAGTATCCAGGGACCTCTTTGTGTTGCTAATGGCATCTTCTCCTTTTGTGACAATGAATGTGCTTGTCGTCTGTGCTTCACTCATCTTTTCCGCAAGCAAGTGAAACAGCTCAGTCCTCTCCAGTTGTTTGGGGTCTTACAGGTTCCCATCACTCTTTTTTCTTGTTGCTTGCCTCCTTTTTGACTTGGTTTGAGATTTCAGGCTTGACTTCTTGTACACTTCAAACACTATGTCATCCCTTTTTAATTTGGCACCATAGCATTCCACCTTCTGGATGATGTCTTCTCTAGCAATGTCTTTGAGGTGTGTGGAGTTAAAGCATTGATCAGTGCTCTCATTGATCTCCTCTTGGTTCTCTGTCTGGAACGACTTTTGACATATATGAAGCTTGCCATTGCGACTGAGCGATGCAGGAGATGACTGGTTCTCATGCTTGAAGAATTCTTGTGAGTCACAATGCCTGTACTGGCATGAGATGAAGAGATGTGAGAATGGCTGACAGTCATCTTTCAGCACCTTCTCCTTAGAACTGTCCCCAACTTGCTTTAAGACTTGTTTAAAGAAAGAAACTGTGTTCTTATTGATTTGTTGATAGAATGAACATTCATCTTTATTCTGTAGCTCCTTCATGAATGACAGGAACTGCTCTTTGCCTCGCCGGTGATGTGTACCAACCATTTCGACAAGAGTTGGGTCTGCAATAATCTTTGTGTCTAGCGCTAGTAGGTCGGCTGACCCTTCTTGGAATGGGTTGTCAATCTCCTGCAACACTACAGAGAACGTTTTCGCCTTCTCAAAGAAAGATCTCTGGGGACAGTGTCTGCACATGATGTCTGCTGCCATTGTTTGTATCTTTCACACCTGACAGAGCCTCATATCTGGTGACTAGACAACCCACTTCGGGTCCAGCTACCATCCATCTACAAAGTGCTACCTGTGATGACTTAATTATTTTGTTCATGGACTTGGTCAATCGCCAGACCAGAGAATTCTATTCTAGAATTGTGAACAACAAGTTTCCCTTGTGAAAGTCCCTGACCGCTTCTGGGTGTTGTTGCTCAAAGGACATCATGTCTTGGAGGTGAACTTGGATCCACCATGCATAATTGACATTTCTGTTTGCAAAGAATTAAGGGGCCTGTTCTGAGAGTGCTTCACAATACAGGTTAAAGTCTCCTTCTCTTAAATGAGTGTATCAGGGTGAAAATGGCGAACTTTATGTCCAGCACCAAACTTCAGAACTGGAACTGTGGACTCTCTAGCCTCCGTTGTTCACACCAGTCTTCAAAGCTAATATCTGATTGGCAGACTCAGCAGAATAATAGTCCATCAGCACCAGGTCATCAACCCCTTGGCTGGGTAATGATACTGCGATTAGTCATTGCCAACCACAATCTTTGCATTGCCTCTTTTTCACCTAGATGAATCCTGTTTTTGTAAATGAGTCATTTATTTTGTTATAACAAAATAAATGACTAATTTACAAAAACAGAAGTCAAAGTGTTTGTGTCATAGACACAAAGTCGGTGGGGGGACCTTCTCAGTCCGTGTGTTAGAACTCTGTCAACATAGGGTCTTGAACTTCAGCCAGAATATTCTTATTGCAATTAGAAAGTGCCAAGCTTACATTTTTACATTTATTTAGCATATATATTCTTTTTTTAAAAACCTTACTTCTCTTCTTCTATACACCAAAGAAAAAACACCCTACCTATAAGCAAACCAACATTGTTTACTTTACAGTATTAATCATATTGATGAGAAATAAACCATATGGGGCACAGGGGTAGGGGCTTTGCTCCTTGAGGGGCCCCTTCAACATTTAATGAGATTTGTTATTGTAAAATGTTAGTAGAAATGCAGTAGGTGAACTACTATTCATAAAGCTTTTTGGGGCCCCCTCCATTGGGGGTGATTTAGAATCCCCCCTCTCTCAGCTATGCCCCTAAAACCACAGTATCTGAGTGATATACAGTGTGTGTGAAAAGAAACTCCATATTGAGAATTTGTTATAACTTTATTATTTATTGGTCAGTTGCAGTCAAACTAGCTTTACTTTGAACCATATATGGTAGAATTTGCCGGTTTGGTATTGTACATGCCCCCCTTTGCCTACCCTCATGAATTCATGATAATAGAGCAATATTTACAAAAGTTACATCTGATTTTTAATAGGGTGTTAAATCTCACCCACCCTGGAATTTCATAAATATAGCTATTTTTCGTATGCTCATAACTTTTTTTTCCCAGAGTCGGATTTGAGTGGATTTGGGATATGTTATTGTCGGCCACCAACCCTATCAATAGTGCCTTATTTATTTCCGTGTTCTGTCCCAAAATGGCTTATTATGAATATTTTTGTAGTTCTTCGGATGCTTCCGATGTCATAGAGATGTTATTGGCAACTCTTAAGTGGCTTAAGTGTTCTCCATCTATGTTTATTCCCATTCCCTCCCAGTCAGTTTCCGAAAGATGCTTTCAAGGCTCACTATCTCAACAGGGTAAGTAAAAAAAGAAATAGGCTTAAAGATGAACAGAACAAAGACAAAAATAATGTTCAACAATAAAATACCCAAAAAGGTCAGAAAAGACAGAAAGAGAGGCTCTAAAAGAGGTTGATGAATACATCTACATGGGACAGGTAATAAAGCTAGAAAAAGACCATGCCTGCGAAATAAAATAACGCATAACGATAGGTTGAAAAGCATTTGGTATGAATAGAGACAATAGAGACTGAAGAGCACCTTGCCAATGTGCTTAAAGTGTGAAGTTTACAACGGCTACATAATACTAGTCATGACATACGGATGCAAAACGAGCTGAAAACCAACTAGCACAGAGATCCATGGAAAGAGCAATGCTAGGGATAACTCTAAAAGATAGAAAAAATATCAACATGGATCAAAGAGAAGACCAGAGTGAAAGATATTATACAAATAATTAAGCAGCAAAAATGGAGATGGGTTGGTCACTTAACAAGAATAAATAACAATAGATGGGGGAAAAGACTGATTGGTGCCCATGGGACAGTAAATGCAGTAGGAAAAGACCAGACACAAGATGGAGGGACGAGATAGCAAAGTTTGCCAGTAAGACGTGGCAGAAGTTAGCACAAAATAGGTTGTCATCGAAGGAAAGGCTTTTGTCCAGCAGTGGACTTATAATAGCTGTTGATGATAGAGAGCACAAAAACAATGATAGATGTTAATTAGACAAGACCACAAGACCACAAGGCATAGCTAAGGGAGGGGCTATTTGTAACCCCCCGCCCCTGCATTTCTACTAACAAATTTCACTAAGGAAACAAAGCCCCCTGGGTCCCCAAATCTCTAGCTATGCCTCAGTACATTTGTTATGAAAAACAAGAGCACAAAAATAATTCCAAATGTCTGTTGAACAAAGCCATGTTTTATGTTCAGCAAACAAATAGTATCAACAGAGTAATAGTACCAATATCCAAGAAGCTGGTCCTGGTTTTCTAGTGAGTGGGAGTGGGATTCTTTTTTTTTTTTATAATTCCATTGTGTAACGAAATGCACTCTGTGTTCGTGTGTTTGGTGTAGGTGACCAAAAGCCCATCGTATTACCAGAGGCCTTTTTAAGGGGCCCTGATCTTCAAATCAGGGCAGTTTAGATCTGAAGCCGGTAGCGACGGGTCGCACAAAGAGAACCCCTTGCCCATTCGGGGTGAGGGAGGAGAGAGCAGGTTAGAGGCAGTTGGCGGTTGAGAATCAGAGAGACAGGCAAACAGGTCAGCAGCGAAGTAGCTCCCCCCTTCTCCCGGATGGGTGAAGGAAGGAGGGAGGGGGAGTAAAAGGAGGAAGAAGACTTGATTTGAGAACTACTGCCAGGACTAGTAGAATACAGGAAAATGACCCCTCGTGTAGACAACTAAATGAAACAGAATTCAATGCCTCAAAGTAATCTGCGAACTGGCCCAGAAAAGAATCTATACTGATGGAAATAAAACCACAGATTTCCAATTGAAGATCCTGAATTTTGTTGTCTTTTCTCTCCACCCACTTGGGAGAGCCTTTTCTCCGAAATTAATTTCCCTCCACAGAAATTTCAGCTCTCGTCAACAGACCCAGAACGAGATGTCGTCATCATCATCTCTCTCAGCGAGAAGAAAAAATACAACTGGCATTATACAACAATTGTATATTTATCAATAATTAGTCCTTCATTAGTTTTTGTTTCTAGTGTATCATATAAAAACAAGTACATTTTTTGTCTTAAGTTCTCATCCAAAGTGTGATTACTCTTTCGACAAAGTGTATAAAGTTATTGGTAAAGCTCATCTGTTTCCCTGAAAGCCACGAGCTCAATTCCTGGGTCAAGTGATGCAGAATTATAGATTGGCTTAGTGGAGAGGCAGATTAGCATCATGAGGAAAAATTGACAGTTAACAATATGAAATTCCTGAGGAAGGACATTGGATGTGACAGGTAGATGAATGAGAAAGCATATCTCCATGGATCAAATGATCATAAGAAAGGCTGGGGGACACGGCACACAAAATACAGGTATACCTAGAATAATGGTGTTAATTTGTTCCTAAATTTTCTGTACTATTCAAAACCGCAATGTTTGTGGTCTTATTATAATTTAATGTGGTTTTTTTACTTACTTATACTTAGATACATTAATTTGTAGCACAATACAATAACTGTACTACGTGAAAACAAGCACTATTCAAAATTGCACTATTCAAGGTATTTCTGTATTTGATAAAGACAACAAAGATGGGAAAACTATTAAAAAACTAGCAATACTGCTAGTTTCTTTTTAGAGCCCACACTACTTAACTAGTACCCAGTTATTTTATATTTGTTTTGTATGGTGTCAGCAATTTAAGAGTATTATTGAAAGAAATGGCAAAATTATGAAGTGTAGGGACAAGCTGTCAAGAATAACTGAAGAATACTATGGAAATTTGTACGCTTCAAAAATAGAAGTACCACAAACTGATAAGCTGGTAGATACTAGTGATATCCCAGACATAACAGAAGACAAAGTAGTGTTTGTGCTACAAAATATGAAACTTGAAAAAGCTCCAGAGAGGATGGCATAACAGTACATATGAGAAAGAAAAGTACCTCAAAAGTCTAGGAATAGTGATCCTACTCCACAAGAAAAGAGATAATCACATCCTTGGAAATTACTGCCCTATTACACTATTATCTAACATCTATAAACTATTCACAAAAATACTCACAGGCACTCTAGATGAAAATCAACCTCGCGAGCAGGCAGGCTCCAGAAGTGGCTACCTTGCAATAGATCACCTACATGCAAAAAACAAAAACATTATTTTCCCTAGTCATCGAGGGGAGTGTGTGTGCAAAATATCAAGTTTCTACGATGAATGGTTAGGGTTGGGCGAAGTCTGGATACATAGATAGATACATATAAATATCAGAATGCATGAATAACCTAAACCCAGCAATAAACCAATGTTATGGGTAGCACTGATTAGCAAAACAATATCAAAGAATCAAAAATGTATGTGCCGCTTTCAGTGTTTCCAAACATAAGAACACCCCTGCACGCACGCACTTTACAAAAGTGCACCATACGCCACTTTTTAGTTTAACGCAATAAGGCAAAGTGAAAATAACATTTAGTGTTTGTTTTCCCATGAACCGTTATAGAGGCAGCACTCACCCTCTTCTTCTCACTCCTACACTACACCGCAGTCTCCTGTACCACCCACCATGACAACCACCAACAGCTCAGCCTAACATACCATCACCACTATTTTGGGGGGTCTGGGAATGTCCCAAAAATCTTCCCATATAAATAGTAATTGCTTCTTCACTTCATGTCATTTTGGCTTACAAAGCGTTTTAAAAGGAATGGTCTACTTTTGGATAGCGGCAAAAACCTGTATTTCATATTCCAGATTTATGAATATTGGCAAAAAATTGTACACAGACTCAGAAGAAAAAGTCGACTAAGAAAAAGCCCCCCAAAAATAAATAGACACCAACAAACAGTCCTATTCTAAATAAAAATGAAACAAGAAAAAACTGATTTAAGATTAGAGAAAAAAAACTTGAAACAATATCTGAAATAACCAGAATGAATGAATTCAGCAGACTGAACGGGTGTATTAAAATAGATCTTTTATAAAATATTTTATACAAACATCTTTTGTGGAAATCATCCAAGCTATTCACATTTTTTTCTCAGGAAGTATTTTGGAATCTTACAGTTATTTAAAAGACTTGAAAAAAAAAAAAAAAGTATGAAAAAAGAAAAAAGTCTCCTTGGATGATCTCCACAGTAGATGCATTTGTTTGTAAGCCATCCGTAAAATATTGAAAACCAATATCTCTGGCATTCTCGCTGCAATCATATTCGGCCCCATCCTTATACAATTTGCAAAGTTCCATCACGTTCCCTCAACAATTGTCTTGCCAACTTATCATTTCCAATCTGCTGCAACCAAAGTTTCATTAAAGGGAATCAAAGAAAAGAAAGAAAGCCCCCCCCCCCCTGCCCAAATCTGGTCAATTCAAACCATTGGATAAAAGCCACAAACCAAACCCCTAAAGAAGTATTACTTTCTTGGCCTCTTTTCTCCATCCCTCTCTCTCTGTTTGCCATGTCCCTTCAGGATGTGGGTGATCATGGTTCTATAACAGCTTCCCCTCTTTTATTGTTTTCAGCAATTCTTGCCCCTTTAAACTGTGCATTACCATGGTTGTTCTTAGAGGAGTGGTTTCCTGTGACCATAATGTTTTTATCAAGACAACATCTCAAGTTAGCTGGCCGTTGACTCTTGAAGTTCGTCCGCCCTTTGATAGGACTTATTTTTATTCCTACTGGGCTGCTAACCACCCTCTTAATCTACGGATCGCTTTGCGGCCTTTTGGCAAAGATCAAAGTGCAGTATCTATGGCCTTGAAGTTCAGAGAACCACAGCCCTTCTGGGGTCCTTGTGGTATGCTCGGGTATCGTCCTGGGAGAAGTTGCGCAGGATATCTTGGCCAGCTGGTCGGGACACAATCACCATTAGCATGCTCAGGATTCGTCCTGAGAAGCTTTTGGGATCTCCACACACATCCCCTTTATCCTGGTCCTCACAGCATTTGTCTCAGGGATTTGGGATTCTTCCCCCTCGAGTCTCTAGTTACGGGGACAAGGGATCCCCCCTCCCCCTACTGAATTCAGCACTAAATGACCCACCAAGGGTAGATGTGCCGTTAGACAAATAATCAATCACAATCTTAATCCATACCAAAGTGGTATAGGGGAGCCAGACAATGCCCCAATACACACCGAGAGAAAAGTCAAGAAGTCGCTGGGGGACAACATACTTCAAGTCCTGGACTATTCCAGTAATAGTCCTGATGTGGAGAGTTGCTAAGCAACAATGTGTTATGATATCCTACCATGAAAAGGTTATTCCGGGGTGTGAAAATGTAAGTGACCCCGGTCACCTTAGGAAATAGGTATATTGCGTAGGTGTCCAACAAACAGGATGTGAATGACACCTACGTAGGCGTTCAAGAAACCTATAAAGCAGACCCGAATGCGGACAGAAAAAAGTCGGCACTCAAAGAAGAGACAGACATCAGCGGAGCCGGAAGGCCCGAGACCGTGAAGAGTGGGAGAGAGATAAGGAGAACCGTCAGTCTGTCCCCAACAGGGACAGACTGATGGTTCTCCTTATCTCTCTCCCACTCTTCACTCTCCGGCCGACAAAGATGTATGCTACGAAATAAATTTATGTCAAGATATTTTTACAAGCAAGTCTTCGAGTTTCCTTTCTATCCAGGAGTCCAGGACATTCACCCCGCTATACAATAAATGCAGTAGCATTGAAGAGTTGAAGAAGAGTCTGGCAAATGTGTGGATCACTAAAATGACTTCTAAACGGTGTTGGAAACTGGTGTCCTCCATTCCTCACCAAATTGACAGAGTGATTAAGAACAATGGCTACAGTACTAAATACTGAATAACTCTGTACTTTTGGGAGATCACAGTGATTTTTAGTATTGTTTGAAAAATTTGTACGGCAACTGTACAATAATATGATCATCACCACTTGTATACAAGTATGGTGGCTCCTGGGAGAGCACACTGCCATGTGTTCTCCAGGGAGCAGCATATGCGTTTGTGTGAGAAAGGGCTGGGTACATAGTCTGATCCTAGCTATTCCCAGATGGTAACCCATCCAGATAATGACCAGGTTTGACATCACTTAACTTTGGTGATCTTACGAGAACCTGTGTATCCAACATGATTTGGCCATATTTAATATATATATATGTAGAGGAATATTATGTTATTGTATTGATAATGATTGATATCTGATTCCAAAGATAGATGTATTTGCCTACTACAATAAGTTATGACTGTGTAATGTCGGAATGATCAATGTACCTATTTGTCCCTAAAGGTGCAGTGGTAAGTAGTCAATATAACTATGCCTGTCAGTGCATCACTGGTGCTAGCAGTCCTTTACTTAAGAATCACAATGTAGTTAAGGAAGGTAAACATGTGATATGACAATGTGACACTGGTGATGGGAGAGAAAGAATGCTAATGGAATGTAAGGACAAATAAAGGCAATAGTTGATATTCATGAAGGAATTACAACAACAATATATATGAAGGAATGCGAAGACATGTTTGTTAACAACAACAAGATATATTTAATAACTAGAAATACAGTAGTAAGTTTGTGAGGTTTCTACTTGAAAGGTTTGCTAAGTAATTATATATTGAGAATGTTCGATTGAAGTAGAAGAAATGTTTCATGTAAGTTAAATGTCTATAGAAAGTCTATGAATGTCTTTTGTGTGAGTTGTACTTTACTTGCCTCGTGGTGCTGATGCATATAAGGTTCTGCATATTGCGGCTTGCAAGTGAATTGCAGGTCTGTGCATTGAGAATTCTACATGTGTAGAGAAATGTTCTGGGCTGTCTGGTGTATGGTGTAAGACATTTGATTATATGGCAAACAGTGTTATTTTCCGATTGGTCAATTAGTTATGATTGTTAACTGACCAACTGCCTGCCTTGGTGGAGTTATTTAGAGGAAATGCGAGATTCTGTTTAGTTGACAGAAATGTAGGGGATCCAACATATATATATAGTGTATTTAGACAGTAATCTTTTTATTAATCTTTCTTGTTTACGCACAAGAAAATGTATGTCCAGATCCAATGTATATAAATATTGTCCAAACGATATATTAGATCATAGATATACACACACACACACACACACACACGCAGGACCTTGTCAAGATTGACTATAATGGTAACAGTTTTTTGTAACTACTGGGCAGATAAAGTAGTTATGGGAGAGAGGTTTTTCTCAGATGTTCAATCACTCACCATGACATGCAAGTGATAAGACATTTTGTCATGATACCTGGCAATGTGACAGAGTGCAAGGAAAAGTGAATTCATGCTTTCCTTAGAGTATTAGTGTGATGTAATCATAAACAACCTTTGTCTGTGCCGATAACCATTACATCACCCAACACCTCCAAATATATATATATATATATATGAAATCAAATAATGGATAA
>VCCN01004446.1:5622133-5633840 GCA_006491835.1 Architeuthis dux | reverse complement strand
CTTTAATAAGGATGCTAAATTCATCATAATTTGAAAAGAATGGAAAAAAACTTTCCCAACACTAACACCTTTACTTTAGAAACACATGAAGATCGATGGATGCTGCACTTACAGACCCTAACACCAAAAGGATTAAACAGCAAATTAAACCGAACGACATTTAAAACTCACAGACACAAACGAACCCGTCTCTACAAATCATATAACAACAACTGAATTACCAAGGACTACACACAACCCATTCACATACACACATGTTCATATATAGACCCGATCATTGTGTGTTGGAACAAAAGCGAATACAATGGACATTTCATTACCTTTCAAAAGAATGTGGTAGACATCCAAAATTATGTACGTACTGATCTACATAAAATATATATATCTTACCTATACACATGAACTTTTCTATACAATTTTCTTTATTTTGTGATCCCTATATGCGATGTATGAAATTATCACGATTAATAGTTTTATTATGATTTTGGTTATTCTGATGGTTTCCCACTCTGACACACCCATTTTGTTCACTTGTATGTGTATATGTATGGTTGCTTCTCCATGACTTACTAATTAATCATATATGTGAGCTCATCCTGGACAGGATATACATATCAACTCCATACACACACATAAACACACTCAACCCACACACCACCACATGCACACTCAATCCACATACGCACACACTCTTGCACGTACACACAGATACACACAGATACACACCCATACATGGTTTAATCACTTGACAGCAGGAGACATAAAAATACATCAAACTAACTGATAACACCCGCACCAGAGTCTGGACATGGACAGTATACTCCAATTAAAACTAATAAACCTATAAATTACACATCCCCAACACCCCACCCTAACTCATCCACATAAGGCCCCCAATATACAATCAACATGGATACGAGACTTGATCGCACATGAATCTGAGCCCCAGCAATACTAACATGTCCATATTACAGACATTTATGATGCAAAATTCTTTTTCTCTCACTTCCAAAAGATGTGCTGATGATGACACACATCTATTATGACACTCGTCGAAACTGCATTCTGCAATACTCAAAAGAATAAATGAAAGAATAAAAACTAATAATGAACTCTTTCATACATATACTCCTGGTTTGTCATAAATTTATTTGTATATATCTTTTTTTCTCTGTTGTGCAGCCACCCACCCACAGAAGCATTTAAAGATAAAACACTGAATTCCATAAATATTCTCTGTGCACTCAAAAACTGGTACAATACATTAATAAAGTGATTTTTCCAGTCACTCTTAGGTAATAAAAATAAAATTGAATTCCCAAAACAAAAACAAATGAAAAAAAAAAGGCTTTGTTTCTCTTGCATGTTGTATATGAGTTTGAGAACAGTGGTGGAAGTGTATGCAGGGGTATGGTGTATACCTACTTCTCAATTTCCATTTTTTTGTTTGTTCAGTATCTACTAATGGAGATATTACTGTATACCCAGTTCCCAACAACCCAGCTTTATTGTATATCTAGTTCTCCAAACCCAGCCTTACTGTATACTTAGTTCCCAAAACCCATTTCCATCACTGTTTGAGAATCTTCACTGCAATCCTATAGGCCTTAAAGAAATTGGCATTGGAAGAAATCTCTGGTTGATAGCAAAATGGTACTGTTTGTTTATAGTGCCAGTGATCAGGGTTCAAATTTCAAGACATACAACCAGAGCCGGATTAAGACCTTTAGAGGCCCTAAGCACTGAAAAGATTATTGTGCCGCCACATATATGTAATTAAAAAAAAAAACAATACTAAACCGTAAAATAAAATTTTATCTTTCAAAATGAAACAACTTACAGTAAGATTTATTTACAGTAAACACTACGGCACCAGTATTACATTGCATTAAAAAATGATTGAGAATACAAAGACGACTACAAATCCAATAAAGGGACAGCCATTCAGTATTACTACATGAGCATTGGATGTCAATAAACATAGAGTAGCTCATTACAAAAGATCAACATAATATATAGTGAACAAAACTTACCCTAGCAAATACAGTGCACACATTTGCATTTCTTAAAGAAATTATTTATGAGGGAAAAATGCAAATACAAAAATTTATTGACAACAAATCTTTTTTTTTTAATAGAAATCGATGTTGGTCGATTTAAAAAGATATATTCTCTTTAATAATAATAATAATAAGCAAACCCATTCGACAGAAACACTTCTGCGAAATTGACTGAGAAAATGTCCATGTACAAGGACCTGGAAACTGAGATCAACAGGATGTGTGACATGGAAACCACGATAACACCAATGGTCATTGGAGCTCTAGGACTTGTGAAGAAAGGAATGGAAAAGTTCACTAACTGTATCCCAGGTAACAAAGAAGAAAAAGAAAAAGAAGAAGAAAAAGAAGAAGAAAAAGAAGAAAAAGAAGAAGAAAAAGAAGAAAAAACAGAAGAAAAAGAAGAAAAAGAAGAAGAAGAAGAAGAACCCCTCCCCCCAGGAAAGTAGTAGTACCTCGATACGGAAAATATATAGGTAATATCTTTAGTTTAAAACAATTTTCCATAGTAACATCTTAAATGCTTTAAGACTAAGACTCATATAAATATCAAACATTCTATATTAAAAGAGAAAAATATTTTTTTTTTCAGCAACATCTTTAGTGTTTAAAGCTACACAGCTTTCTAGACTATCTCTCTCTCTCTCTCTCTATATATATATATATATATAAAGTAGTTACAAGTATGCATCACAAATATGCATAAGTATATTAATAGACCTCTGTTTCCAACCGAAGAAGGCTCAATACGTTAGTAGAGCGAATATTGTAGAAAAATATTTATTGGTTCATTACAACCTGTACAGTTGGTTTAATGAGAATTCAATCTTCAGATGAACAATTACTATTGTTTAGTTAATTTCTTATATAGTTACATTATTAATGGATGTGTGTGTATAAAAACACAATGTATATGAAAGCTTAGCTTAGCTTAGTCCATCACAGGGCCACAGATGTGATGCACACAGAAAAAATTCAGAGTTATTGGTCTGCAAGATAATCTTATTAACCGCAGCTCTACAGCAAGGCACTCTATGCACATGGGTACATGCGTTTGTTATCAACAACATTCAGACCATAAGCTTATGAAATAAAAACATTCAAGATAATGTAACAAAGATTACATTCTTCAAAAATAGAAAAGGACATGATTATTAATATTAATAAGGAATGCAGGGCCGCCTGCTCTTATGAGCATAGCAATCTGAATGTTTGTAGCATATGGATAGTGAGTGATTGCTGTTCCCCTTGCCAAACAAAGTAAGGGAACACCATACCCCAAATATTCCTAATCTGGTGAGTGAAGCAAGCTTCCACAGCTGGACGATTTGAAATGGGGTGCATTTTAGGGGTAACTTGATTCAATATATCTGCAATGCACTGTTTTGGCAAATTTGAAGGTACAAACAGATAAACAGAATGCAAATGTTTGTAGTATATAGATAGTGAGAGAACACTATTCCCTCTCCCAAACAAAGTAAGCTAACAGCATTCCCACAACACAACTGACAAGCTTGCTTTCATATAAATATGAACGGTTTTCTTCAAAATATGCATTCATTCTATTGCCAATGAAAAAAATTCCACCTTTTTTTATAACATAATAAATTTCACATTCAATGTCTCCATGAATATGGATGCATGGAGAATGAGCAAACTTGCAAGGCCTCCAGAATTCATAAAACCTGTCTTCATATTTTGCAAGACTGGGGGACAATACATTAGAAGTTAGTCTGAAATGAGATCCCGATAAGAAGTTTCCAGAATGTCTTATCACTTTCCCAATTAAATTCTGTGTGTACAGGACTGGTTCTTGGAAGCCTGAAGCACCAATAGGTCTGAATAGTTCTGTTTAATCATTTTTAAAAAAAGAGAAGAATTCTATATTGAACATATTTGGTTCAACATTCTATTATATCTCAGCTGAAGAATTGGTTCAATGATTGGTACAGCGAATCGAGGTCTGACATTCAATCTCCTATGCTGTATTAGTGAGATTAGCTGAAAACCCACATTAAGGGCTGGTTTTCTGCTAGATATCTTTATACAGTTAAACAATAAGATAAAGATTTGATTTAGCTAACCTGGCTGACACAAAGTAAGGGTCCAGTTTAGCATTTGGCTTGATCATAAGTTATACACATAGTTACCATAAAAAATCTTTTTGAAAAAAAGATTAAAATTAACTATTTTCAGAGCTGGACTCCTCAACCCACGTTTGATGAAGTCTTTCAAATTCCTGTCTGCATTGTTTGTGAACCATTTTCAGAGCTGGACTCCTCATCCCATGTTTGATGAAGTCTTGCAAATTCCTGTCTGCATTGTTTGTGAACCATTTTCAGAGTTAGACACTTTTTCTATGCCTGAATCCTGACTTCCTAATTTTTCGTCTGATGGTCTTTTTGTGAACTTTAAGCACCGTTTCTGCCTTCAGACAAGCAATAGATTGAGTGAGGTTTTGCAGCAATGCTCTGATAACTGCCCTCTCATCATGATCCAACATCTTCTTGGGTCTTCCCCCTCTGTTCTCGGCTCCATAACTATCTGGATCAATTCAGTTGGTCCAGGAATGTTGATTCTATCATTATTGTTGCATCCAAGCAATTAAGAAAATACTTCTAATTATATTTTATACAAATTTGCAAAAACATAAACAAATTCAGGACCTAACCTAAAATGAAATTCTATTTTTTTCAATTTTCTGGGAAAGAAATCCTTTTTGTCAAAATACTGTACTAATTAATATAATGTATGTGAATTATTTTTAAACCAGAACTTTTCTCAATTGCATCATTTATTCCTATTCATGCCTTTCCCAAGCGCATTAGCACAACATTTCACAACTCTCTGATTTTAATTAATTTGCTCAGCTATTACACATCGTGATAGACCCTGATTCTGGAGTTCAACAATCTGACCACGTTCGAAAGTGGACAAATTGGTCTCTTTTCCATACTGTTTAAACTTGACACTGTTTTTAACAACAGCAGGAACCGATAAATTGAAATTTGAACCCTTCATATCATGGCAATTTTCAATGAGTTTAAAGTTTAGTTGCAACGAAAATTTTCAATAATTCAAATTTTGTTAAAAATACCCAACTCATGATCACTGCTCAACTTTTTACTATTGGACAGTGTTTATAAGATGATCAACGAATTTATTCCAGATAATAATGAAATCACTCAAAATCTTCACTAGAGTTTAAAGTTTTGAGGTGCACTGTACATATGCACACACATGAAATGATGATGTACACACATAGATGAGAAATAGCCCACATGCAAATATTTACCTAAAATAATTCACACACACACGCAGTCACTTAAGCACACTTACAGACACATTAATCTACCCTCAAATAAGCAAATACACACTTCTATTTCCTTGCCGATATGTACACAAAAAGAAACATGTATAAATGCAGATATAATTAGCAAAACAAAACAACCAGAACTTAATAACAATAATAATAAGCAAAAAAAAAAGCATGAAGATAACCCCTCACCAAGAGTAGAGAAAAATAATGAACAACAACCCCTTTGGGACTTTTCCAATATAAACACACTGATGTGTTTGGAGAAAAAAAACAAAATCTGATATAATTTTGATCAATAAATCTTTAAATTTTTTCCCCTCTCTCAAAACCAAACAACATTAATCATTGATACTGCTTAGATGAAATAAACAAAAGGAAATATCTGATAAGATCGTAGAATCAAAAGAAAGTTGCAAAAAAAGAAGTCAGAATGAAGAAGGTTTAACATTGTCATCCTACTATACTTCACCAAATGTCTGTCCGTCTGTGACAGCGTAACTCAGGAACCACACAACGTATACCCATGAGATTTTCAGTGTGTATTAATGGGACCCTCAGGCATGTTTTTAGCAAGTTAGTTTTTGAAAATTCAAAAAGATTTAATAGTGTGGGGTCTGTGTTCACACTCGCACTGATAATAATGATCTGATTTCCATCTATCTATCAAATCATATAAAGTCTGATTCTGTTTATCTGTATGCGACCTCTAAGTAGCCGAACTGGCGCATTGTAGCCAGAGGGATTGCATTAAGACACCCCTAAAAATAAACAGGCTTTCTGCAGTAACTAGCTGAAAATCCTGCCCAATATTTAACCAACTAGTAAGCACTCAGAGAGCGTTTATCTCTGTCAACGCCGCTGTCCAGTAACCATAAACATCATTGAAACCACTTTGTGGATAGATCAGAGATGGGGTGGTTAACTGTTTAAATTTCGACTGTTGCATATATGAAGAAGTTGAAATGGAAATCAATGTAACAAAATGCCCTGGACATATAACTACGACGTAGGGGAGGTAATTGTATATGGATCTGCCCCAAAATTTAATCCTTTGCCTAATTTGGCAATATTACGGAGGTAATTGTACATGGATGCGCTCCAAAATATAATCAGTTCTCCCTTTGCCTATTGTTCACCCTTCCAGAAGATCTAAATGAAATTTCTTGAGAACTTTTGGAGATATCTTGCGGACAGGAAAAAATGTGAAACAACAAACAGACTCAACCAAAAACATATCCGTCTTTTTAACTTCGTTGACAGAGGTAAATAATTATTGAAACATAAGGTACAGTAGACAAATTACTTCACGAAAATCATAGAAGCCAAGTCTGTTGCAAACACTCAGTATAATTAACTTAGTAATATCTGTAATATTGTCTAGATTTTATTATTTTTTCTTTAGATGAAGCCTTGTCAGCCATTATTAATTTTAAGTATTTTCTTTCATCTTGCTTTTAGTTGCTTTTCATCTAGTAGTACTAGTAATGATATTATCTTGATTTATTTTTATCAGATGAAGCAATGTCAACCATTATTAATTTTAGTATTTTTTCATCTTGTTTTTAGTTGCTTTTTATCTCAACTAGTCAGGCTGTCAGCCTACAGCAGTGAGTAAACAGCATAGATTGGAAAGAAAGAATAGGTTCTCATTGAGACTCTTACTCACATCCCTTTTGCCTGGTTATGCAACAGCTGCTCTTATTGATTGAGCAACAAGAACCCTACGGTTATGGCGTTGAGAGATTGGGGAAAATGAAGAGTAGGTTTAAAGGTTTCATTTAATCTTCCTCCTAAAAACACTATCAAGTCTACAGAGTATGGGAAAGAGAGCAAGGAGGTCCGAATTCAAAAGTGGTAGGATTGTTAAACTCCAGAATCAGGTTCCCATAGCTCAATTGGTAACAGCAGTTGGCCTGAATAACCAGGCTTCTTTGGAGCAATAGAGAGGTGAGTTGGAGTTTCACTGATAATGTATCCTTCAGTTTCGATCCACACTGTTTACTCAGTGTCGTAGAGTGACAACTTTTTGAAATAAAAAACAACTAAAATTGAAATGAAAGAATATCTCTGTAAACACTGCTGTCCAGTAACCATAAACCTCATTGAAATCACTTTGTGGATAGATCAGAGATGGAGTTGTTAACTGTTTAAATTTTGACTGTTAGAAACCGTCAACCAAAACTGTCAACATAATGCATATCTCTGTCAACGCCGCTGTCCAGTAACCATAAACATCATTGAAACCACTTTGTGGATAGATCAGAGATGGAGTAGTTAACTGTTTAAATTTTGACTGTCGCATATATTGCTTGATTCATATATGAAGAAGCTGAAAGAGAAATCAATGTAATGAAAAGCACTGGACGTATAACTAGGGAGGTAATTGTCTATGGATCCGCTCCTAAAGTTAATCAGTTCTTCCTTTCCCTATTATGCATACCTCTGTCAACGCCGCTGTCCAGTAACCATAAACATCATTGAAATCACTTAGTGGATAGATCAGAGATGGTGTAGTTAACTGTTTGAATTTCAACTGTTGCATATATTCTTTGATTCATTTATGAAGAAGCTGAAAAAGAAATCAATGTAATGAAAAGCCCTGGATATATAACTACTATGTAGGGGAGGTAATTGTGCATGGATCCACTTCAAAATATAAGCAGTTCTCCTTTTGCTTATTGTCCACCCTTCCAGAAAATCTAAATGAAATTTCTTGATAGCTTTTGGAGATATCTTGTGGACAGGAAAAAATGTGAAGTCTTTTTAACTTGTCAAAAATTAATAATCTCCTAATAATAATGGTTATTTCACTTTGTTGTTAGTATTCTGTTTAAATACTGAAGAATTGTACAAGAGTATGACAAAACAATTGCTTACAAAGAGTTTGGTTGAAATTTTGGTAGCGATGATTAATTAAAAGTAGGCTACACAGATTTTTAAGTTATTTCTACTGATTTGCAAAGTTAGTATAAGGGGTATATTAATAAGTCGGTAGCCTGACACATTGTTATTAGCTGAATTTTGATTTGATCTATGTTGTAAAGATAATAATGACAGATACCAACAGATTTAAAAGGCAACAAAAGATGTACTCACAGACTCATTTATTCATTCTTTTTTATATCAAAGACACATGCTTTGTGTCTCGTCCACTCGTTTAACATGGCGTTCGTACACCCAGAACCTAAACAGTGGCGCCTTACTGGAAGTTGATAAACGCTCTTCAGCCTAAGGGGCATAACTCAATAGTGAAATGAGAATACTTAATTAATATATGTGATTAATCAATAGTTTTTTGGCTAGTTTTTCTTTCATCTTAATTTCAGTAGTTGCGATGAAAAAGAAATACTAGTCAAAAAATGAATAATGTTTGACGATGCTTCATCTAATAATAAAAATAGATAATGTTACTACTAATAATAATGGCTGTAGAATGATGTTTTGGGAGTTGGGATAAAAAGCAACTAAAATTAAGATCAAAGAAATACTGGTCAAAAAATGAATAATGGTTGACAATGCTTTATCTAATAAAGATTTAAGATCATATTACTATGTGATTAATATTCACCACTGAATTAAGTGCATTGACAAGAAGGGAGATTATGTTTAAAATAAACAAGTATTCCACTCAGAATAAATATATCCTTATACAAACCAAACACTGAAAATAGTCTAAACAATAAAGCACTCAGCGCATACCTATGCCAACGCCAATGTCACTAAAAACTAAATGAAAATGAGTTCATATAGAGCTACGATGTAGGGGAAGTAACTGTAAAGAATTCTTGGATTGACCCAAAATTTAATCAATTCTTCTTAGCCCATGGCCCACACTTCCACAAAATTTCATTGAAATTCGTTGAGAACTCTTGGAGATATTGTGTGGACAGACATGAGTAAATACATAAATGTATAAAAATAAAAAAAATAAAAATCTCTCAATCGAAAAGAATTCCTGGATCCGCCCCCAAATTTAAGCGATCATTCCTTAGCCCATGGCCCACGCTTCCACAAAATGTCATTGAAATACATTCAGAACTCTTGGAGATATTGTGTGGACAAACATGAGTGAATACATAAATGTATATCAAATTTTTAAAAAAAAAAAAAAATTTTTGGATCCGCCCCAAAATTTGGAGACATTGTGTGGATGGACAGACAGACATGAGTGAATACATATATCTTTTCCAACTTCTTTGGCAGGGGTAAATTAGCCACTCCCATCTAAGTTGGGTTGAGAGGCCCTGGCAGGAGGGTTCACCATGCTTTTTATCTTGAACATCCTAATGGATTTGCGAAGCAACTTTGGAAGTTGATTGCCGTGCAAAGCAGCCAAGCATTCATGGGAATAATAAGTTAATTCGGATCAAACAGTTGCACTCTGTCACATTTGCATGGATGCATGTGTCTTCTTGGGACTTATTACTATTGTAGACGTGTTTCTTTCCTTGAAGTAATCTTGATTTACAGCTTGCCTCATATCTGACATCTTTATTTTCCAGGAATAACACACAACAGATGTTGTGGCTTGCAGAGTTTGTTTTTCATGGTATACAGCATCGGAATTAGAAAAAAACTGACACTAATTTGCTAACTTCACCATGGGTCAAATGAATATGATATCTATTTACATTTATATGGATTTGCCGATATATCTACGTAGGCAAGGTTGAAGAGGTGCAAATAACGTAGTGGTTAACGAAGCAAAGAATGGAATAAGTAAGCTGAGTTCAAACTCTGGTCGAGGCTGTTTATGTTCACTTCGCGCTAATGCCCTTGGGAAAGGGATGAATCTCCCTCCAGCTATAGGTAAAATAGCAGACTGGGCTCTCTAGTCTTGGTAAGGCAACCAGTCTAGGTGAAGGACAACTCTGATTCCCAAAACAGGGAGTGGAGCCCCCTTAAGACGGTTGGATGCCAATTTTGAGGTCTTTCCGGCAGCTCCTGCAGCCAAGCTGATGCTAAATGTATCACACTCCGCTTTCCTTTGGACTACGTGAACAAGGCTGTTATGGGGGTTCTGTGGACTGGGAATCCCAGGATCCCCATAGGCTTCACCCAGACTATTGCCCTGGAGGGGTCACTTCAATGTCCTATTGTCTATCGAGATAAAAGGAGGCCTTCATCTATGTAGGCATGTACTCTTGTGCATCGGTGTAAATCAAAATTATTATATTTATATCTGCATACATGTGTATACATACATATTCAAGTGAATGTATAGGTATTTACTAAGCTTAGTCTGGCACAAGACCACAAGAATGGAGCTGATAGAACAGGGTCATATGATATTTTGCCCCAAAACCCTGCACGAGGCGTGAAGAATAACTTGCGCTGTCATTGTGAATGTGATGGTCACATAATATACAAGCTCATTCAATAGCATCTCACTGCTGACTGAATAACTCCATGGGAGAGTGTTCATGCACACATGTGCAGTGAAGTCTGTTCTGAGCCCCACAAACAGTTCTCAAGATACTTTTTGGACAGACCTTGTATATGTGCACTTGAACAATACCTTTATATCTATTCTCTATTTTATGAAGATGCGTTTGTGCATGTATGTGTTTTCACATGTATATGTCAATAAACACATTTGTAGAAACTTAAAAAGATGAAAATAACTTTGAAAAACATACATGTAAGGTTGGTATAATGACAGATATTAACAGATTAAAAAATGCAAACAGAAGACGTACTCACAGATCCTTTATTCATACATTGACCGTGGTCATTGTATGAATAAAGGATGATAAGGTTGGTATAATGACAGATATTAGCAGATTAAAAAATGCAAGCAGAAGACGTACTCACAGATCCTTTATTCATACAATGACCACAGCCAACAACAGCCACGTGTGTCCTCCGATCTACTAAAAACACTAATATGGCTGCTCATTCACCAGAATGTAAAACAGTGCTCCCTTACCAGAAGTTGATAAGCACTTTACCGGAAGTTGATAAGCACTCCCCTGCCTAAGGGGAACAACTCAAAATACATTTTCAGAATATTCAATGACAAACCTCATCTTCATTGTTTTTGTTTTGTTTTTATCAATCAAATGTATTAGCTGGTCTCTTCTCCATTCATATTCAAGTAAAATTTTGTTCAATGCAAAATGAACCAACAATGACTATTTTTTATATAATTTTTGGTGATTTTTTTTACTTTGAAAACTGTGAAATTATTAAAAAGAGCTACAGATTCCCAACAATTGATTTAATTGTCTACTCAATATATGCTACCTGTTCTATTCTGAAATCCCCCAAAGTATCTGGTTCAAGGGTTTCCAATAAGATTGATTGATTGTTTTGTTTAACGGCACAT
>VCCN01004446.1:5534183-5545435 GCA_006491835.1 Architeuthis dux | reverse complement strand
ATATCTCTGACAGAAGACAACTGTATGGAATTGGATGACAATAATGAAGACTGAAAAAGAAAGGCGAGAAAGGAATCGATCATGAAGCGCAGAAAGATAAGGAATTTGAAGAATATTAAATTGCTTAACAATTAAGAAACGCCTATTAGCATTATTGCAGGAAGATTGGATTCACGTCGACAAGAGAGCTATTTCATTGATATTGCGCTTTCTTACAATTTGCTTTTGTGATGCATTCTTTTTTTTTAAAACAAATTTTTACTTATTTATCATTTATGCATCATTTGTTGTATCTGCTGCTTCTTTCCAATTTCATTTCTTCCTCCATTTTTCTTTCTTCACTTGCTTTTCCATGCTATGTCTTCTTCTTCCTCCTCTTTGTAGCTTCCTCTTTCCCGTGTGGAGAATTGAGTTTGAAATCAATGTCATAGATAATAATTGCAGTCATCGTAGGAGACATCATTGAGAATTCCAAGGAATCTGCAAATTAGAAACTTAACAGGAAAGACATTCCTATTTCCGTTGTTTTCATTTTTAGCTTTTGATAAAATTGAAAAGGAAAAACCCAGCAATTTTTGATAATGAATGCAGATCATGTTCCAGGTATTCTAATTCTTTTATTTAGTGTTGTCGAACATTTGCTTGAGTTGGGGGTGGGTCTCTACGGAAGCGAGGGTTTGCAGGGGAGGGATGTAGAATAATGTTTTATTTTATTTATTGCATTTATGAGTGTGTTTTGGTTATTCGATGAATCGAAGAAATAATGGAAACATTTTTGCTGTAAAACCTAAAGTGGAACAGACTTGTTGATTACCATAGATTTGTATTCTGGGAGTTTCGTTGGTTTTTATGAAATATAGAAAGAAGGATAAAATGGGGGAAAGAGGGAATGAAATAGAAAATGAATGAATGAATGGTGAAGAAAGAAGAAAATGGAGGAAAGTTTGATTGAAAGAGGAAATGAAATAAAAAATGAATGAATGAATGAGTAGAGAAGGAAGAAGAAGAAAGAAAAGAGATCATGAAAAGGGAAGGCTGTGCGAAAAACAAACTAGAGAAGAAGAAGAAAGAAGGAGGAAAGAAAGACTGGAAGAAAAGAAAAAAGGAAACAAATGATTGAAAGAGAATGAAAAAATAGAAAAACAAAAGCACAAAGAGAGAAGAAAAAGGAGAACAAAGTAAAGAGTGAAAGAGAGAGAGATAAAAAAAGGGTGGGCAAGAAAGAGGAATGGATAAAAAAAGAAAAGGGGAGAAGGAGGAGTAGAATAGAAAAGGAGGTGAGAAAGAAGAAGGATCAGAGAAGTAAAGAATGGGGTGTGAGGGAAGGAGTATCAGAAAAATAAAGAAGGAGGTGGGGGATACCAGAGAAGAAAAGAAGGAGTGGGAGGGGAGGATTACCAAAGGAGAAAAGAAAGAGAGGAGAAAAGAAAGAGAGGAGAAAAAGGACCCAAGAAGAAAAGGAAGGAAAAAATGAGAAGTAATATGAAATGAAAGGAGGAAAAATTGAATCAAGGAAGAAAATATAAAAGAAAAAAGAAAATCAGAAAAAAGGGGCAGAAAAAAACCCAAAGAATATTGAGAGACAAAAACAGAACACAAACAATACAGAAAATGTTGATGAATAAATTAGATAAAATAAAAAAAAGAGAAAAAAATGAAAGACAGGGAAAAATAAATCTCTCTGCAAATGAAAGATCTTATAGAACATTTCTAATTTCCCCTTCACTCCTAGTTCTTTTCACAACTCACTCAGGTCTCGTATTAAACTCAGATGTTGATTAATTTGTTTTAGTTGTAATTCTCATTATCAAATTCTATTTATTTCTTTAATCAATCTCATTTGAAAACTATACAGAATATTCTGAAAAACCAGCTCTGTCTCTCTTTATGTGCCATGTCCCTTCAGGACGTGGGCGATCATGGCTCTCCATAGTTTCCTTTCCTTTGTTGTTTTCATCAAGCCTTGCTCCTTTACAAGCCCTGTTTTTATTTCTGGTACTTGTTCTGCCATCCATTTTCTCAAACATTTCAAGTAGGTTATTCGCTGCCGGGGTGTGAAAAAGGCAACGTAATGCGTTAATGCCACTACAAGGTACAGCTGCTCATAGAGAGGCACAAATAGTAGGAAAAAAAACGAGTGACAAAGGAGAGCAGGGATTTAAATCAAAGGTTGCTGTCTTTGATTGAGAGGATGCAGGACAAACATTTATACAAACAAACAAACTTCATTAAGAGGGCATTAAATGCTTATTTCAGGGAGCACAATACAAAGAGATGAGTGAATTGCTGATTGTCAAATTGTTTTTTTTGTGTGTGTATATAAATATTAAAAAGTATTACACACTCAAAAATATATATATACATATATTGATATACATATGTCAGTTTTTCAGTTTTTGCTATAAAAGATTTACAAATAACGTTCAATTCACCATTGAATAATTATGGCGTTTTATTTATCAAGTGTAACATAACTAAAAATTCTATTTTTACTACATCATCATGTGAAAATCTTTTTCGCTTTTTACCTTCTCTTAATCTTTAGTTGTTTTTATCACAACTTCAACTCGGGCCATCATTCTACAGCTGCGGACAAACAACATGATTGGAAATGAATAAAAACAACTAAAAATTAAGATGAAGGTAGAAATAAATCAAAATTAATAAAACAATGCTCAAAATGTGTGAAAAAGGCATGGTAATGCATTGATGTCGCTATGAGACACACCTGCTCATAGAGAGGCACAAATTGCCATCTTTGATTGAGAGGACGCAGGACAAACATTTATACAAACAAACTTCATTAGATGCTTATTTCAGGGAGCACAATAAGCAGCAGGATGGAAAGTGGCATTTCACTGTTAGTGGGGACATAAGAACGCACACAGAAGACCGCAAAATGATAAGAACGATGAAGAATGAGAGATCTAAACTATATTTTATGGATAAACATTGAATGCAAAAAGTTTCATTTAGTTCTTTATTGGTTGATTGATTTGAAATTCCAGTTAAAAAAAATGCTCAAAATGTGTGCCATTAACAGAATTTTAGTATAAATATTTTGTAGTAGAAATGGGGAGGAGGAAAAACACTGACGCAGTTTCGATGCAATGAATTCAACGTCAATGCTGCAACACTGGAACAATTCCTTGACGGTGCACTTTCTCGGTTAACAGCAGTAAGCTATCTATCTATCTTCGAGCTGCTACGACATTGTTCACACTAGAACTCCCAAACACGATTCGAGCATGGCTTCAGGTAGCGAGTCAAAAGCGAACTTCTATGAGCAGGTGTGTCTCGTAGCGACGTCAATGCATTACCATGCCTTTTTCACACATTTTGAGCATTGTTTTATTAATTTGGATTTATTTCTACCTTCATCTTAATTTTTAGTTGTACTTATTCATTTCCAATCATGTTGTTTGCCCTCAGCTGTAGAATGATGGCCCGAGTTGAAGTTGTGATAAAAACAACTAAAGATTAAGAGGAAGGTAAAAAGCAGAAAAAATCTTCACATGATGATGTAATAAAAATAGAATTTTTAGTTATGTTACACTTGATAAATAAAACGCCATAATTATTCAATGGTGAATTGAACGTTATTTGTAAATCTTTTATAGCAACTTATATCCTGCTAAGGAATGTATCAAGTGCCCGTATGCGAAGTGTCTGGCGCAGCAAAACATGAACGGGGAGCCTGGATGTTCTAACAATGCTGCCACACAAAGTCTCTTTGGCTGTGGCTGAGCAGAGGGCTCAGGTTCAATCTCTCGGTTTGAACCGTCACCACACATTTAGGAGGAATTTTGGTCAGATTTCTGCATTATGGGGCACAAAATCACTTTATCATACCCTGCTGCTTGCTGCCTACATTTGCTTCTTTTGCCTTCGATGCACTCTGCAAGCATTCAAGTTCTCCAAGCCCACATTTCTCATTATGTGTCCAGAAATTCCAGCTGTCTCTTTCTGATAGTTAGCAACAGTCTCCTTGTAGTTCCTATTCTCCTTAAAAATGTCCCCATTTGCTAAATGCTCTGTTCATGACATTTTCAACATTCGTAGATAAAACCAGCTACTGTTATCAAATCTTATTAGAAATCGTCAACCAAAACTGTCACCATAGGTTTCTTCAGTTTTTAAGTTGGTCTGGCTGGCTGGCTGGCCACACCAATGGAGCTAGAGGGTTAAAATTTAAACATTTACTCCTTATTATGTCTAGAAAAAAAAAAAAAATGGTCTTTTTGTTTTTTTAAATTCCTTCTATAAATATTTTTAGTAGGGGGGTTCAATTTGCAATTTAAGTTTATGATAAATTGATCCCTTAGTTTGTGTCCGGCAGCATTCAGGCAGGTTTCTTTTAAAAATTGAGTCATCTTTAGTGATCACTGCCCAACAGAAGGTGAGAGAAGTAACTTATTAATTGACCACCCCTTTTTCCAATTATTTAATTGATCACCCCCAACATGGCATGCTGCCAAAAGACGTTGGTCACGTGACGGTTTCTATTGATTGACTAACTAGACCCGTTTAATAATTAATTTCAACTGCCCATTCTATTTTTTAAAAGTTTTTTGCTTTTCTTATTTCGAGAAGACAGGTTTTGTCAAAGTATCTCGTGTCGACTAACTATCTCTCCTCGAACAACTCTCAGCAAGATTTTTCTTTTCAGAGCTCTTTGCTGTTTTTCTCTTGAGATGTTTTGCCCTCAATATCAACTAATTTGCATTTGTCTCTCAATTCTCCATGAAAGGAATACAGACACATTTATTTGGTTCTCAGAATAAAAGAAAAACTAAGTATTAACCCATTCATTGCGAATGACAGGAATTTCCGTCATTGCAGTTCAATGGCTAACTCAATAAAATTTCTGTTTTATTATGATTGACGGCAACTCAGTTCTCTCTGTGAGTCAGGGTTTTTATCTTGCAATTGATAACTTGCAATGAACAAGGTCTTTTTTCTTTAGTCTATTAACTGTGAATGACAGGAATTTCCGTCATTGCAGTTCTATGGCTAACTGAATAGAATTTCCGCTTTATTGTGATTGATAGCAACTCAGTTGTATCTGAGTCAGGGCTTTTATCTTGCAATGGATAACTTACAATGGATTATCTTGCAATCGACAAGGGCTTTTATCTTGCAATGGATAACTATTACTCTTCACCACCTTCTGCTGTTGATGGGTTAAGCATGTCTATCCAAGCTGAAGCAGGGTGTGTGAATATTTATTTGATGTACGAAAGCTTTTATTTTTATGTTGTTTTGTTTTGTTATCAGGCAAGCTCTTTTTAAATGGTCAAAAGTCTGTCAAGCCATTCAGAGCAAAATCAGGTACTTGCTGTATATGGCTAAAACGTGTATGAATTTTCTGTTAAGTATCATGTGTTATTCCTCTTAGGCAGAGGAGTTCATTTTCACTAGGGGGCACTGTTTTACATTCTGGTAAACAAGCAGCCATATTGGCATTGTGTTATTAGTAGATAAAGGGAGCTCGAGAAGCCACATGTGTGTATCGTGACCGCAGTCATTATTTGAACAAAGGACCTGTAAGTAAATCTTTTGTTGCATTTTTAATCTGTTAATATCTGTCATTAAACCAAGCTTACATTTTCTATGTAGCCAGCCTTCATAGTTGGTCTGAGTCCTACTGAAGGCTATTTTACAACTATTTGTTACTGTTAAGGACAAGAATACATATATGTATACTAAGTGTATATAATTATGCATATAATGCTCTCGCAGTAATTCTTGTCTGCTTTGATAGAAACACACGCAGAAGGTCCCAGGTTTGATTCCTGGTATAAGCGAAGAGTGTGGAAAACTCTTAATTAAAACAAATTTCCCTCTGCACTCAGCATTTAATTGAGTACACTGTGTGATTAGGGTGGAAGTATCCCTTCGGTGGATTTGCAGGAATAAAGTCCTGGTCTTGACCAGACGCATCACTAAGCTGACACATTGCAACAGAAACCGCTTATTTGGATGAAAAACTACAGGGGTACCAAATTTCAACTAGATATCTTCTTAAATAGTTATGAAGTGCCAAATTTGGTAAATCATGGGAGGTGAATCATGTGGAATCATTTCACAAAATGTTTAACCCATTCACTGCAAATGACGGGAATTTCCGTCATTGCAGTTCTATGGCTAATTCAATAAAATTTCTGTTTCATTATGATTGATGGCAACTCAGTTCTATCATTGAGTCAGGGCATTTATTCTGCAATGGATTATCTTGCAATGGACAAGGGCTTTTATCTTGCAGTGGATAACTATTACTCTTCACCACATGCTGCATTTAATGGGTTGAAAAAAATAATAAGTGCAGTCTCAGAATGGAAATATCAAAAATTCATTTTGACATCATGGTCTGCCCACTGTTTAGTGCACATGGGTCATAGAATTAAAATGTTCTATAAAGGTTTAGTTTTGGGCCTGCCTTGTGGCAGAGCAGGTTGCAAATTTCCAACTGACACCAGTGGTTACTGTTCAAACCCAAGTAAAAGTTACAATTTTCAAGACCAGACCCACTTGGAAGATTGGTGCAACACAATCTTCCTAAAACCTATTCATCTTTTTAGCAGACTAAGATAAGCTTAGTATATATCTCCCAAGGGGATTATTGCACTGCTGGACCAAAATTAGATGTTTGTAAATGGTTCCATATAATTGCAACTATTGATAATAAATAATTGCATATTTCCCACATGTTAAGTAAGTATTTTGAGTTATTCCCCTTAGGCAGGAGAGTGCTTATCAACTTCCAGTAAGGGGGCACTGTTTTATGTTCTGGTGAATGAGCAGCTATATTGTTTTTAAGAGATCAGAGAAGACACACACGTGAAATAAATATGTAGGAATAAAGGACCTGTGTGAGTACATCTTTTGTTTGCATTTTGAATCTGTTAATATCTGTCATTATACTAACCTTATACCATCAATACAAGTTCAACTCTCCTCATCCGGAACAACCTCCAGGAGTTTTATATATTATGCACTCCTTTAACTCTTAAATTCATATTTTAAAAATAAATAGGTTTTAAGAAAGGGTTTCAATATCCAATGTAAGTTTATGCTAAATTCGTCACTAGTTTGTGCCCACTTGCTTTTGGAAAATTCAGACCTTTTTTTAGTGATCACGGCCCACCAAAAGGTGAGAGAAGTAACTTATTCATTGATCATCCCATTTTCCAACTTTTTAATTGATCACCCCCGACATAGCATATATGGGTGGTGGTGATTCATAATTTCCCTTGGAAGGCTAGTATTCCTTTTTATTTTCCCTTTTACTTCTTTTTGCTTCATTATTAGAAACCATCAACCAAAACTGTCAACATAGGTTTATTTTTTAAAAATCAATTCACAAAAGAGTTCAATTTTCCAAGTTCTATCCATTGAAGAGTTCTACTGTGTTTAGGAACGGTTTCAAGGGGTTCATGTATTTAAGAGTTAATTTCATCTCTACACAACATGGCTGCTCCTGAGCACTCATATTCCCATTGGACTCTTTTATTATGAACAATTTACAAGGAGAAATGCCACAGACACCCTAAATAACAATCTTTTGACAAAAGGTCAATACTGCTAAATGGATCTTGAAAATAACTGTCAATATCTTAGAAGATAGACATGTAGGGCTTCCCAAGTTTCTGTAATCTCACTGACAACATGATTTGCATAATAACGGCACTCGTAAATTTAGCTTGGTCATTTCAACAATAAATGGACAGCCAGATCGTACAACGTTCGATCTTAAGTTCCGGATAGTCGTTCCTTGCCGACTCATTTAGGAAAAGGAATAAATAAATGCAGTCTTATGGCTCACCAGCCTGTTTTTTAGAGAAAAGAATAGCTGACTAAAAAGTAGGACTCTTACCTTTCTCTAAGTGGTCTGTTTGGTGGTTGTGAGTTCAATCCCTGGGTTAGGCAGTGAAATCTCTATACTCTGATTCAGTGAAATGAGTGGAAGTGGTAGCACAAGGACAAATTAACAAAGAAGAATTAACACAGAAGAATCAACTAATATGGGATATCTCCTGGCATGGACAGCGGAATGAGAACAGTTTATCCTCATGGATTGAATAATGGTTCAGTTCACAGTTCTGAGAATTGTAATGGACACATATGTATTTTTGCACGCACACACTCCGGTCAGCAAGTGAAACAACTTGACATTCAAATTTTCCTTAAGAACACCCAGGTTTTTATTCTGAGAAATAAAGTTATCTTTTCCATCTGTGCTTTTAGATAACCAACTTTTCGTAACATGGAAAAACGGTACTTGACTCAAAACATGATACCCTTTGTAGACAACAAGACTGGCAAACTCTTGTATTCTTGTCACCTTACATTTCAGCTTGGAACCTTTGACGATACCCAGTTCAACGGACGATTTTTGATCAGCCACACATCCACCACTCACAAAGAAGACAATCTATTCTTCATCTTTCCTAAACAAATCTATTACTGTTCAAAATTTTGATTACGTACACACACACTCACTCATACACACACTCTCTCTCTCTCTTAACATCTTCAACAAAATAAGGACTCTTTAACACTTACTAAGTAGTAAACCAAACTTTTAAATGCATTCTACTTTTTTCCCTACAGCTGTGAAATTCCTTATTGTTATACATTCTGTAATAAATATACTTCTTATTATTGTTACAAAGTATTTGCAGTTATTATTTGCATGCACCTTTATTTCATTGCATATTTACCATGTGCATTTCTCCATGCATTTTCATCCCTTTTACTACTGCAGGAACAGGCAGAGAAAGAAAGATCTCTCTTATGCGTATTGTTAACATTACTATTTTCCCCTCTAGTATCATCCGCACCCTAACTTACTATCAGCACTCATGCACTTAGTACTATTACTACCGCTGCTACTATTAGCTTACTGTTAAAGATTATTACGCTCTTATCATTGTTGTATTGTTTATACTGTTAACTTTTCCACTATCACATGGAGTCAGATATATATAATAATGGAGTTAGATTTAATAATAGTTTTAAATACACCAAAATTATTTCCATTTACAGAATGTTACTGAATGCGACAGGCACCTGTAGATGGCCTGTGGGAAGCAACTAAGTTGAGGATCCTGCTTACGGCTTATACACAACGTGCATCTTTACAGATACCGTTCAAGTAAATCAGTGTATAATAATTGCTCATCTCAGAAATTCAGACAAAAAATGTCTAAAAATCTGCATTGGTTGAATATTTACCTCATGAAAAAAAAACATAATTTTGTTTGTAATATTTTGGGTGCAGACATAAAAACTGCCCTCTTTCTTGGGGGACAAAACATTCCAGCAAGTTAATTTAAGACAGTGTCCAAAATTTAAAAAGAAAAATGTTAACATACCTTTTTTTCAGAAGGAAGCAATTGAAAGGTTCTGAAAGATAAATAAATAAAAATCACATTTTCAAATATAAAACCAGCAAGGAAACAGGAAAAAAAATTATTTTCAGAAGAATAAAAACAAAAACAAAACCTTAAGCAATTTTTTTGTTTCATTTTCATCCTTTTAAAAACTACCAACGCTCTTCGTGTTGTTACTGTTCTTTATTTGCAAGAGCAATTTTTGGCACAAGATAAAAGATTCTTTCCCCAAGATTATCAAATGCTGCATAGGAAGTGCTACCCAAAAATCGATATGATAGAATAATTAAACTTTCCCAGGATTCTATATCAAATGGGTCTACAGCCACTTATTGTCCTACCTATTTATCAAAGATTACCATGACAAAAAACCAAAGAATGTATTTTTAAAAATCTGTACAATGCACTTCATATCAGATTTAGGCATCATCTGCCTTTCACTTTCTTCGACGTCCCCTCACTCACATATTGCACCCACACATATCTACTAAATGCAAACATCAATATACATTATGCCCGCACACGTATTACCATATGTATTCTCCTTTACTTCCATATGTTTCCGCATGATAACCTTTAGATTTTGTTCTCTCTGACTGCTTTGAGAACACCGCCCATTACTCGTATCAGAATTCCTGGATAGCACAAACAACATCCCATGATTCTCTCCACACCCAACACATCGTTTTAGGATGTAGCTTATAATGGGGAAATAACCTTTTCTCGGCCACCAAGGGAGACAATTTGGCCACAATCAATATATTAATGCTGATAACAATAATAAAAAAAACATGAAAAGCAACAAACATTCAAAGGTCTGTGTAATAGGCTGACAATTATGCGTACTGAATAAACAGCAGGCATCTAGAAAGAAACGGCAAAGGAGAAGAAAAAAAACATTCTCTCCAAATATGACTGCAGTGTTTTTTTTTCCTCCATCTCTGCAAGGTTTTTATTTTTTGTATTATTTCATCTTTGTTCTTTGGTGTTCATCACTTGTGAGTGTTATCGTGTATGCCTGGCTTCCACCTTTGGTAAAGCTCTTTTCACATCACTTGTTTGTGGATGAGTAGAAACAGCTGGGATGAGAACTGAAATGGACATTGCTGGGGAGGGTGGGCACCAGGGTTTTGATCTTCCTTCCAAACTGACCATTGCGCTGACCTACTCTCTACCACCACCGCTACCTGATTCATCAGGTGCTGCAATCGTTGCTTATTGCTTGGTGCCATTGTGAGCTCATTTTAACCCTCTCAGAATATCCAATTACAAATATTCAGTTTTTAAGTCAAGGGTAGTTGTCCCATTTATGAGAGGTAAGAAAAGGCCTCCTTCTGTCTAGAGATAGATAATGTAATAACAGTGAAGTGATCTCTCCAGGGTACAAGACTGGGTGAAGCGTTTGAACATGGCATGCTCAATTGACAGGATCCCCTTCTCAGCCTCATTGATGTAGCCCAAAGGAAAGCGGAGCGCAATATGTATGGCATCCTTCTTGGCTGCAGGAGCTGTCGAAAGAACATTAAAGTTGGCACCCAACTGTCTTGAGGCTCCACTTCCTGGTTTGGAATCAGAGTTGTCCTTCTCCTAGACTGGTTGCCTCCCCAAGACTAGAGAGCCTAGTCTGACCTGCTATTTTACCCATATCTGGGGTGGTGAGAAGAGATGGATTTATGCCTTTCATAAGGGCATTAGTGCAAAATAAATGTAAACAGCTTTGACTGGAGTTTGAACATGGCTTGCCAATTCCATTGTCTGTGCTGTTAACTGCTAGGCCACTCGCAACTCCACATGAGAATTTACTAAATGGCACACTTGTAGACATTTGGAAACATAGATCAGTCAACAGCAATATCC
>VCCN01004446.1:5476211-5492202 GCA_006491835.1 Architeuthis dux | reverse complement strand
ACTTTGGTAAACGGTTATTGTTTTTTTTAATTTGAGTCTTGCCACTTTGGTGAAAGGTTATTTTCCTTAACTAGAGTCTTGTGACTTTGGTGAACCGTTATTTTTTGTAAAAAAAAGTGTCTTACAACTTTGGTGCAAAACCAGGTGGCAACTGTTTGAGGGGGTCTTACCCCTCTGCAGGGTATGCTGTTGGCGTATTCTAGGCCCCAGCCGACAGGGCCGGCTTCAAGCAAGAGAAAGATATGTATTTATATTCTGATCTATGTTCTTTTCCGTAAGTTCATGTGGAACCTATTTTTCTAGCTTTAGAATGTTTCCTATGGCATGTAAGTGATGTACAACAGTTGGTGTTGTATAAAAACAAGCTGAGTAAACTCTAATGAGATTTCTAAGATATCCCTAACATGTACAGAAAATGATGCTGGGATCTTTTGCATAAACCTAATTTACACATATTATGAATTTTACAAGTATGAAACTCATCACAATACATACTTTTCCTCTTTAAATTTGAAATAATTTTCCTTCCAGTACTGTGAAATAAAATGACGCATGACGATAGGGTTGAAAGCATTTGGTACGAATAGAGATATTCTGAAGAGCACCTTGCCAATGTGCTTAAAGCGTAAAGTATACAATGGTTGCATAATACCAGCCATGACTTATGGATGCAAAACAAGGAAATTAACAAAACGAGCTGAAAACCAGAGCAATGCTAGGGATAACTCTAAGAGATAGAAAAGGATCAACATGGATCAGAGAGAGGACTAGAATGAAGGATATTATACAACTAATTAAGCAGCAAAAATGGAGATGGGCTTGCCACCTAGCAAGAAGAGATGACAATAGATGGTGGCAAAAGACTGATTGGTGCCCATGGTAAATGCAGTAGGAAAAGACCAGACACAAGATGGAGGGACGAGATAGAAAGGTTTGTCGGTAGGATATGGCAGAGGTTAGCACAAAATAGGACGTCATAGAAGGAGATGGGAAAGGCCTTTGTCCAGCAGTGGACTTATAACGGCTGATGATGATGATGATGACTGTCAGTATTCATTGTCAATAAGATATGGTAGATCTTACAAATACAGAGATCTCCTGCTTTTCAAAAGTTCACTTTACACCAAATTCTGGCTTTTAAGAAAAGTAAAAATAGCATTCAGTGTTTGTTTTGCAATGAGCTGTTATAGAGGCAGCATTCACTCTCTCCTATACCCCAGTCTTTGGTAGCTCCCAAAAGCCAAACCTCCGATGACTCAGCCTAACATACCATCATCACCGTTTTTTGGTCTGTGAATGCTCAAAAACATTTTCCCTAATAAATTAATGGTAATTGCTTCTTGGCTTTACACCATTTCAGCTAAGAAATGTTTTTATAGGGACGCTCTATTTTTGGATAACGGGGGTGTAAGCTTGGTTTAATGACAGATATTAACAGATTAAAAATGCAAACAGAAGATAATGTACTTACAGGTCCTTTATTCAAATAATGACCGCGGTCAACAATACACATGTGTGTCCTTCCGAGTTCTCCTTTATCTACCAATAACACAATACAATAATGGCTGCTTGTTGACCAGAACGTAAAACAGAGCCCCTTAGTGAAGGTGGATAAGAACTCTTCTGCCTAAGGGGAATAACTCATGATACTTACTTAACAGTAAAAAACCTGTAAAAGAACGATGATTCTAAGCGGTTTTCCTTTTGATGGGACATAATTTTGTCTCACAATTTACTTCCAATGACACTCAAATCAATTTGCCCTTCTGTTCAATTGATATTAGATATTCAGATTAACTGAATATCCCATGGGCAGAAAATTAAATGCAAGGCTAATGAGAAGATTTCAATCTGCTTAGAAATCATATTGATTCTTAGAAACATCAAAACTTCTGACTGGGAAACCACGGCTCTGTGACTGCTGTACTCATACTAAAGCTTTCTTTGATAACATCTCCCGTCGTTTTTGCTGATGACTATTACAGGAAGGTATGGCTGGTTTTACAAGTATGTGAGCTTTCTGCAGTAAACCTGGATGGGAAAAAATTTGGCGACAATCTACAGGCCTGTTCTTAAGCTCTGATAAGATCAAATAAGATCAGGTAACATTCAAACTTTTTTGGGGGGGACAATCTAATCTCTTCTTTCCATCTTTGATGTTAACACAATGTTTCAGCGAAATCATTCTACAGCCTTCTTCAGTGTAAGATGTAATATCTGTAAGGAAAGAGAGTCTCTGTTCCCAGGGGTGTAGCTGGAAATTTGGGAGACTTGGCTCCTTGAAGGTCCCCCCTCCAACATTTAGTGCAGTGGTTCCAAACCTGGGAGCTATGGACATTGCATAATAGTAGAAATGCAGTAGGTGAACTGCTATTCATAAAGGTTTTGTGGGCCCCCTGCATGGGGGGGGGTTAAAATCGCCTCTACCCCCCCCCCATTGTTCTGGTTGGTAGATAAATGACCACAGTGTTTCTTTTTTGCTCAACAGAGACATGAGATGGAATTCTCTGTTTAACAAAGAAAGAAACTGAAAACATTTCCACGTTAAAATTGTCAAGATAATGATGACAGATACAAACAGATTTAAAAGGCAACAAAAGATGTACTCACAAACCCATTTATTCATTTTTATTTACATCGATGGCACATGCTTCGTGTCTCATCTACTCAATAAACATGGCGTCCATTCACCCAGAACTTAAACGGTGGCGCCTTACCGGAAGTTGCTAAGTGCTCTTCAGCCCAAGGGGCATAACTCAGTACTGAAATGTGAATACTTAACAAAAATGATGTAACAAGCTGTCCTAGTTCATTGTTAAAATAGAATAACTTATTTACAAGAGTAGTGTTCAACGTTTAAATTTTCAGTTTGGTACCATTTTTTTGCTTTGCACCACCAGAGACCATTCCTTATGAATATTACATATTACATCTGAAGAAGGCCATAGAATGATTTGTGTTAACATCAAAGATGGGAAGAAGAGATTGGATTGTTCGAAAAAAGTTTGGAGATAAGCATTGATAGATAATGTAAAACTAAGCAAACCATTAATAGTTATTGCGGAAAACTATGGTTGCCTTATCTAAATATCAACATGAAAAATTAATTCTTTTTATTAAACATCCATCTCCAATGGTGTTTTAATTAAAAATATTATCTGTAGGGCATGGTTTAATATTGCATGTCTTCATTTTTAACTTTTTAAATCCCTTTATATTTATTTTTTATTAATTTCACACACAGCATTGAAAGAATCCAGTTAATTAAAATATTGAAAAAAGTTTGTTTTTTAAATTAAAATCATTATTTCTTCTTCATCCTAAGGCTATACCTTTTTCTTAAATCAAGTCTTGTAGCCCTAAGTTCAATGATCTACTACCGGGCCGCACTCATAATTATTCCAAGAAGACTATTACTAGGGTTTCCAACCGTTCGGGAAAATTGAATTGTCATTGTTTTGATTTTAATGTCATCTCAACTTGCTTCTGAAAATTACTTCACTGACACAAACTGCAATTACTTTACTGTGTCATAAAAGGATATTGAAAAACTTTACTTATTGCACTACAGGTGTCACCCGGTTAACAACATGCTCGTTTATCATCCATCCACAACTGATACACAATCAAAACATTTCCTCCTCCAGAAAAGATAAGAAGAAGATGGTAGTAGAGGCTTAAAAGAGCCAAATGTGGACCCTTGCCTTATCAGCAAAGATCTCAAAGAAATTGAATTGAAAAGATGTGAAGAGGATAATAGTAGAGGTTTAACAGAGCCAAATATGGACCTCTGCCTTATTAGCAAAGATCTCAAATAAATTGAATTCAATGGATGAGAAGTGGATAGTAGTAGAGGTTTAACAGAGACAAACATGGACCCCTGCCTTATTAGCAAAGATATCTAGCAAATTGAATTGAAAAGATGAGAAGCTGATAGTAGTAGAGGTTTAACAGAGCCAAATATGGACCCCTGCCTTATTAGCACAGATATCTAGCAAATTGAATTGAAAAGATGAGAAGCGGATAGTAGTAGAGGTTTAAAAGAGCCAAATGTGGACCCCAGCCTTATTAGCAAAGATCTCAAATAAATTGAATTCAACGGATGAGAAGTGGATAGTAGTAGAGGTTTAACAGAGACAAACATGGACCCCTGCCTTATTAGCAAAGATATCTAGCAAATTGAATTGAAAAGATGAGAAACAGATAGTAGTAGAGCTTTAACAGAGACAAATGTGGACCCCTGCCTTATTAGCAAAGATCTCAAATAAATTGATTTGAATGGATGGGAAGAGGATATTAGTAGAGGTTTAAAAGATCCACATATGGACCCTTTCCTTATTAGCAAAGATCTCAAACAAATTGAATGAAAAGATTGAGAAAAGCGGGGAGTGAATGTTGGATTCTTTCATAGCCTAATGTCTGCAGAGATCCAACATTCAAAAGTTAGTGTCCTTTATTGGATCCTCTCCATACCAATTCATCAAACGTCAACCTCCACTGCCACAAGTTTGGATTTCAACTGTACACATCACTGCTTTATTTTCCGTAATGCGTTTCTTGTGACTTTAATGCACGACATCTGCATGGTTGAACACTTCACCAAGTGGCCAGAAAGTCATACAAACCACATTCATCACAATGCCATTTTAAGGCTCAAACCAGAATCAGCAGGTTAAAGAAATGTTTTCACCAGAAGAGCTATCACATGTGTTTGAAATTAATTGATTTAGTATTGGTCTGAAAACAGCAAAGTAAGAGTGCTTCCTCAAGGAAAATTCAGATTTGTTCATTACAACTTTCACCGGATAATTGTAAAGTGATTTTATCTCTAAAACGGAGAAAAATCAATAACAAGTGCTGCAAGTCTTTCTAAAGACTATGAGTAAGGTTACCCAGCATTGCCTGGGTAGAAATTATACCCAGATAACCATTCAACTTGGACTGACTCAATTTTGTTTGATCCATGATTAACATAACATTTGGCATTTAACTGAAAATACAAATACAGTAAAAGCACTATTCAATGACACACACATTCTAACGGCATGTTTGTTTTTATATACTCACAAGACTATTGTTGGAGATTAGTTTGCAGCAACATCACATGAAGATTTCAGTGGATTATTTGAAAAACTAAACTTAGTAAACACTTAAAATAATGCGGCCTAAATTAACACAGAAATCTGAAAAGACATCTTTTAAAAAGTTTTATCAATAGATGATAACCATGACATAATTTAGAAGGAACGAGGTGTAAACAGAAGTGCATTAATTCTATTTGCAGACCTGCAACACGTATGCGGGGCATTAGACTGTGAAAGGGTAATAAAAAGTCATTTTGTCTGTGCTTTTTGAAGATGGAACGAGGTGTAAATAGAAGTGCATTCATTTTATTTGCAGACCTGCAACCATAAATGGGACATTAGATTGTGAAAGGGTAATATTAATACACTTCATATAAAATCCAACCATTATAACGGTACTCTTAAATCCCTGAGGGTGCCATAACAACTGGAGTCTACTGTAACTGAAAATAATAATAATAATTATGAAACAAAAGGATTTCACCTGATCTGACCTCTTCCATTAAAGCAATGGCTTCTTCTTCTCCCCATTTTAATTTTTGTGCAGACGTGATGGCTGACATTTTTGGTAATCACTTAGAAGTTTTCAGACAATGGAAATGAGCTTTCGCTGTCTGGCAGTGACTCTGACAGTAAGTCAGTTAGTACACTAAACACCTCTTTTATGGACCGATAGGTTATTTTGGGTCTTTTTCGTTAGTCCCCACCAAAAGCTAATGTCCATAATTTTAAAGAACAGAAGCCTAAAAAGAAAAAGAAAAGTTACATTTTCTTTTTCTTGCCGACTAGAAACTCAATTCGTGGTGATAGTTTGGGGTCAAATTTTAACAGTAATTTTCATCTTAATATTTCAACCTTTCTCACGAATGGTCAGTCTTGTTAGAAACCGTCGACCAAAACTGTCCACATATGTTTCTTCAGTTTTAAGCTGGTCTGGCTATATATGTATGTATCACTTAGACAAGTCGTGCCGATGGAGCTAGAGGGCTGAAAATTTCAACATTTACTCCTGTTTTTTTAAAATTCCCCCTTTAAATAGGTTTTTAGTGGGGGGGGGTCACGTTGCAATGTAAGTTTATGCTAAATTGATCCCGTAGGGCCCATTATTAAAAATTATGGACATTAGCAACGAAAAAGGTCCATTATTAAAAATGATGGACATTAGCAACGAAAAAAGGTCCATTATTAAAAATTATGGACATTGGCAACGAAAAAGGTCCATTATTAAAAATTATGGACATTAGCAGCGAAAAAGGTCCAGTATTAAAAATTATGGACATTGGCAACGAAAAAGGCCCATTATTAAAAATTATGGACATTAGCAACGAAAAAGGACCATTATTAAAAATTATGGACATTAGCAACGACCCATCATTTTCCCAAGAGAATAGAGGACAACAACCTATGCTGCTAAGTGGTTAACTCATGGCTGGCTCAAGGTACCGGCAACATGGTCAGTCGTTCACGGTGCCAACTGTTATGTGTCTGAGAGAGTAGGACTTTCCAAATACAAATGGAAAAATGGGAAAATGAATAAATTTAATAGAATAGATAAGAACATTCCGTGATGTGAAGTCAGAAACTATTATGGGGGCAATTTTCAAAAAACAAAAAAGTCATTGTCCCTGCTCATTGAGGGGTGTATGTGTGCAAAATTTCAAGTTTCTACTATGAACGGTTAGGGCTGGGCGAAGTCCGGATAGATAGATAGATACTTACATAGATATATAGATACATATAAATGTTAGAACACATGAATATCCTAAACCCAGCAATAAACCAGTGTTGTGGGTAGTGGTGATTAATGATAACTGACAATGTCTGGTTAGTCACTCAATAGAAACCGTCATGTGACCAACGTCTTTTGGCAGCAGGGGGTGATCAATTAAATAATTGGAAAAAGGGGTGATCAATGAATAAGTTACTTCTCTTGCTTTTTGTTGGGCAGTGATCACTAAAATAGTCTGAATGCTGCTGGACCCAAACCAAGGAACCAATTTAGCATAAACTTACATTTCAAATTGAACCCCCCACTAAAAACCTATTATGGGGGGGGGGATTTTCAAAACAAACACATTGTTTTTTCTAGACATAATAAGGAGTAAATGTTTAAATTTTCAGCCTTCTAGCTCCATTGGTGTGGTCTGTACACATGATACATACATAACCAGCCAGCCAGACCAACTTAAAAACTGAATTTTCAAAAAGCATGTGCGAATGCTGCTGGATACAAACTAAGGGTCCAATTTAGCATGAATTTACATTGCATATTAGGTGGGGGGAATTTTTAAAAGAAAGCGTAAGCCAGCCAGCCAACCAGACCAATTTGAAAACTCAAGAAACCTATGTTGACAGTTTTGGTGACAGTTTCTAACTACTATTTATGAATTAGATTGTATTCTTTCTTCCCTTTAGTCTATGAATATACTTTTCTCAAAATGTTATTCTCATTGGGGTGGGTGGTGTATATAATACAATCAAGGCCCAATTATCCTTTATCTGAACTAATTTAAAAAAAATATTTCTTTTGAATGAATAAATATTTGAAGAAAAACATAAAATAAGGAAGGATTTGTTTGCTTTCTCCTTTGCGATATTTATGCATTAATTTTGATGATTGAAAAACTGCAAAAGAAAAATAAACAATCTTTTAAGCTCATAGATAACAATTGAAGAAATAAATCCATTAAACAAAGAATTGCAAATGTGAAATTATTATTCATTCAAATTAGGCATGAGGCTTTTCCTAAAAGTTTACACGTTAACCCATTGATTGTGAAAGGTGGCAATTGTAACAGTTATCCATTGCAAGATAAAAGCCATTGTCCATTGCACAATTACTCATTGCAAGATAAAAGCACTGATTCACATATAGAACTGAGTTGCCAGCAATCAATATAAAACGGAAATTTTATTGTGTAGGCCATCTAAATGCAATGACGGAAATTTCTAATGGATTTTCTTTTTCCTAACCACATCCACAAATTTAGGAAAGTCACGTGTCCTAAAACTCTCACCAACACAAGTACATACATTCACATATAATCATATATTTCGAAGAATGCGTGTTTTAAAATACCTGATATGCTCATATCTCACTGAGCTTTACAAGTGTATCATGAATCATGAATCATGAAATGTCATTTTATGTGAGTTGGTTTGAACCAATTTCCATGTTTTTATAGTTTTGTTGTTTTTCACAACATTTCGGCCATGTACCCTCCAGCCTTCCTTGGGTTTCTGGAATGTTGCTGGCTCTTGCTCTGAAGGAGCATGCATTTCCACTCTCGTACATATCATATCCTGTGTCTGCATCTCTGCGTTCTTGGGATGGTCTTTTGTTCTGACCTCTGCACTGAATCAATGACCTTCCACTAAACCCATTGAACTTTACCATTGCTTAGGTCACATGTTCAGCAGAAAGGTCAGAAGAGGACAATTCCGAAGAACACACAGATGCACCTGATATAACGTGTATGAGAGTGGAAGTGCATGCCCCTTCAGAGCAACATTCAACAATATTCAAGAATACAATAGAGACTTGAGGAAGGTTAGAGGGTACACGGCCAAAACATTGCAAAGAATAAAGAAAGAGAGACAAGGACAGGAGTCCAAACAAACACACATACAATGATTAAAACACTTTGTGTAACAACATTCAGGCAAGGACAATGTATAGATACATTTTAAAATATCTGAGATTATATATATATATATATATAAGTAATGTTGGATGTATGATACACTTATGTATCAGTATCCTTGTAGACCTTAGTTATGATCCGAAAAGAGTTCAATACAAAAATAGAGCAGATATTTGTGAGAATACATTTTAATGGTTCATTACAAGCGGTACTGCCGGTTTCACATATAGATTTTCATAATCATTGTGAAAATCTATATGTGAAACTGGCAGTACCGCTTGTAATATTATATATGGAAATTAACCAAATGAACTGAAAACCAACTCAGAAGAGCACAGAGAGCCATAGAAAGAGCAATGCTAGGGATAACTCTAAGAGATAGAAAAAGATCAACATGGATCAGAGAGAGGACTAGAGTGAAGGATATTATACAACTAATTAAGCAGTAAACAAAGTAGGAAAAGACCGGACACAAGATGGGGGGACGAGATAGAAAAGTTTGCCGGTAAGACTTGGCAGAGGTTAGCACAAGATAGGTCGTCATGGAAGGAGATGGGAAAGGCCTTTGTCTAGCAGTAAACTTATAATGGCTGCTGCTGCTGCTGATGATGATGGTACGCACACACATACACATCTACACATCATATCAAATCTTTGTCTGTAACTCAAAGTCTGTAATTCAAGTAATTTGTAACAATTTGTAGTTAATTATTTCAACCTCATTGAACATAAATAATTAAGTTGTATATAGTAAAAGCAAATTGTTTAATTTCTTCAAATCTGTCTCCTTGGGGAGAGGGAAACATAAACCGAATAATTCATTCATGTTTGGAGAAGATGTAATATCACCTAGAATAGAAGGAAGGAAAAATTTGACAGAAAAACCTACGACCAGGGACCATCGTCGGAACTTGCTGAGCCATGGTAAACAAACCCACGGTTAAATGGGTGGGGACAGTCATATGCCAGCCACACTCCAACTAAAACCTTCACTGCACAGGCTTGAGGGTTCTCCACTCATCCAATCCTTGTCGGCCACCTGAGGCACTGCGAGTTCCCTCCAAAATCATAGGCTACTGCCATAGGAAGCGGTCCCCTGGCTTTTGGCTAAGATCAAAGTGTAGTATCTGTTCTTCGAAACCACCATGGCCTTGGAGTTCAGAGAACCACAGCCCTTTGGGGGTCCTTGTGGCATGCTCGGGTATCGTCCTGGGAGAAGTTGCACAGGATATCTTGGCCAGCTGGTCGGGAGGCGATTACCATTAGCTTGCTCAGGATTCATCCTGAGAAGCTTTGGGATTCCCCCCCTTTATCCCAGTCCTTGTGGCATTTGTCTCAGTGACTGGGATTTGAGATTCTCCTCCCTCAAGTCTCTAGTCACGGGGATATGGGATCCCCCCTCTCCCTACTGAATTCAGCACTAAATGACCCACCAATTGTCGATGTGCCGTTAAACGAAACAATCAATCAATCCAAAATCATATTCTCTGAGGCCAAGCCATGATAATATGCCAGCCTATAAGATCATGCCAGGCTATTTATGCTCTCAAAACTCATAGAAGCGGTGCTGTTAGAAACTATCAGGTTTTTAAATGATTCTGGCTGGTTATTTATCTATCTATGTGTCATGCACACAGGCTACACCATTGGAGCTAGAGAGCAGAAAATTTAAATATTTACTCTGCATTATTTCAAGAAAAAACATTTTTGTGTTTTGAAAATCCCTCCCCAATAAGATTTTAGGGGGAGGGTGTAAGCTTGGTTTAATGACAGATATTGACAGATTAAAAATGCAACAAAGGATTACGTACTTACATGACCTTTATTCAAATAATGACCGTGGTCAACCACACACGTGTGTCCTTCCAAACTCTCTCTTCTACTAATGACAATAACAAAATGGCTGCTTGTTCACCAGAACGTAAAATAGTGCCCCCTAGAAGTGGACAAGAACTCCTCTGCCTAAGTGCAATAACTCATGATACTTACTTAACAGACCCTGTTCAATTTACAATGTAATTTTATGCTAAATTGGTTCCAGCAGTGTTTGCACTTGTTTTTTGAAAATTCAGACTTTTTAGTGATCCAACAAAAGGCGAGAGAAGTAACTTATTCATTGATCACACTTTTTTTTCCAATTTTTTAATTGATCACACCCAACAGAGTATGCAGCTAAAAGATTTTGGTCACATGCCGGTTTCTTTTGAGTGACTAACCAGACCCGATTTACTAATTTTCCGGGGGGGGGGCACTAATCCAGGTATAACAGGCTTATACCCAGATTAACACCTCATAATTTTAGGAATCAACTTATATGTCAACATATATGGTAAATCTACAAGATTTAGTAACTACCTTCGATGTCTCAATATTTTTTTCATTGTTGTAATTGGAAGAGTGTGAGGAAGATGATTGTCCTCTATTTTTAAATTAATAAAATATCCTATATATAATAAGAAACATAATGAAAACATAATGAAACATCATATATATATAATAAGAGCCATGTCTGCCACACTTATAATATCTGAGCCATTTGTTGCCAGGCAATTAGGCATGGTCAGCAGCAGAAGTTGTAATGTATGTATGTTTGTACTCTTATAACTTGAGAACTACACATCCAAGATAAAAAATAAAACTGTAATCGAATTCAGCACGTCTCAATCTATGTTCAGCACACATTTTCAGGCCGATTTTAAAAAAGAAATTAATTTTAACAGAATCTTTGCATTTTTTGGCATCTGAAATTTATCAAGCCAACAGTCAGTGTTTTAACAGTCAGTCAGTGTTTTAAATAACCTACTCTTTCCCCATGTACAAATAGCATCCAGGCAACGGTTGTAGCCAACCCCAGAGTGGTGGGGCCTTCCACAGGAACTAGCTAAAAACCACACGATAGGGTGGGTTTTCAGCTAGTATATAGCAGTGTTCGCATTATGTTTTTTTACAGTTTTCATGAGATAAACAAATAAATATGCATAACAGTATCTATTTTGTATTACAGCTTTCTCCAGATCTTCCCCCAAGGTGTGTAATTATGATAAAAGGCTACTCGGTTTTGTCTGAATTTTTTGGAGACTAAGCTGTGTTATTACAGACTGTCCTTCCTGTTCCAAGTCTTATGAAATAGAAAAACAAACTTTGAAATTAGATCTCACAACTTTCGCAGGGAAAGAGTTAAAGCAATCAATCACGCTTATTGGTTTTGGTTTTTTTCTTTCACTCACTGAGAAGCCAAAGTCGTCTTCTTGCCATGCAATTAGAAAAAGAAAACAGACATTATCTTCACATCCAAATACAAAACTTACAATGGACAAAGCCGGGGCTTTCAATTCTTTAGGCAATTGTATACATACTAAACTTAACTTTATACCAATCACCTTGGCAGAGTGCTCGCCTCCGGTTCGGTAGGCTGTGGTTCAATCCACCGGCGAGTCATACTAAAGACTTGAAAAATAGTACTCAATGCCTCCCTGCTAAGTAATCAGCACAGGGACTAGAATTGAAGAACCTCTCCCCGAGGCTAAAGGTTACAGCCAAAATCACGTTGGATACACAGGTCTTTATAATATCATCGGTTAAGCAACGTCAAGCCTGGTCAGTACCGAGATGGATGACCATTGGGAAATACCAGGTGCGGTAAGCAGAACAAAACTTTGACAAACCTTGCAAGCCAGAAGTGGGTCTTACTAACAATTGCCTGTGTGTACCTAACCCTACCACACCCTTGATGAGGGTATTAGAAAAAGAAAACTGGAGGAGACAGAAGTGGAGAAAGACCTTAGAGTGTATATGGACAACAAACTAAAATTCTCCCAGCATACACAATCAATAGTGAACAAGGCAAACAAGGGCCTACAGCATACATTCAAGTTCATGAGCAAGGAACATTTTAGTCCGGGGGCCAGCAGGGGCTACCGTGCACCCCCCCCCCCATGATTCTACTTTTAGGGTACCAAAATGTTCTTTAGGATGTTCTCTTTCAGAAAAAAGATGTTCCCAAGAAAAAAGTTGGGAAGAATTACCTCATTTGCATAAAACAAAATGGTCGTCAGCATACACCAACAAAACAGAATTTCATATCTTCTCTCCCAGTTGACATATCTGAGTACTTTAAAAGGCTATATCATGGGTTTAAGACATGAGGAATTCAAAAATCCACTTCTTTATCCATAATTTATAGGTATTTCAGGATTTTACAAGGAAGTGTCAAGTATACTTTATAGACAAAATTGTGGAAAGAGAATTTCCTCAGCTTTCGAACGGTGTATGTTGTTAATTGGGCTTAAAAGGTTACAGCCCAAAATGCTAAGCTAAGTATTCAGCATTTTATGAGAAAACCTCAAATACACAGTCCAAATTCTACGGACTGTGGAATTAATTTCTGTGGTATATACATATACATATCGTTAGAAAGAGAATTTCATCGGCTTTATAACGCTGTATGTTCCCAATTTGTATCTGATGGGCTTAAAAGGTTACAGTCCAAGGCATGAAGCTAAGTATTCAGCATTTTATGATGAAAACTTCAAGTCCACAGTCCAAAACTATGGATTGTGGAATTAATTCATGAGGGCAATATATTTATATATCGTTCGAAAGGGAATCCTATCAGCTTCCCAATGCTGTATATTTGTATCTGTTGGGTATGAGAAGTTATAGCCGAAAACGTGAAGCTTGTTATTCAGCATTTTACCATAAAAATTCGAGAACACAGTCCAAATCTATGGATTGTGGAATTAATTCCTGATGGAGGTATATACATATACATACATTCTTAGAAAGGTAATTCCCCCAGCTCTCGAATAGTGTAATTTGTAAATTTTTATGTGAAGCTAAGTCTTCAGCATTTTACGAGAAAACTTCTAGTACGCATTCCAAAGTCTATGGATTGTGGAATTAATTCCCAAATGGAGGTATGCACATATATATATATCGTTAGAAAGAGAATCTTATCGGCTTTCAAACAGTGTCTCTGGTTGATATGTATTCCTTGGGAATGGAGAGTTACATCCGAAAACGTGAAGGTAGGTATTCAGCATTTTACGAGAAAAGTCTGAGTACACAGTCAAAAATCTATGGATTGTGGAATTAATCCTTGATGGAGATATACACATATATACATCGTTAGAAGGGTAATTCTACCAGCTTTCCAACGGGCTATGTTATACATTTGGATCTTTTGATCCAAAAAAGCAACAGCCGGAAAAAAGCAACAGCCGGAAAAAAGCAACAGCCGGAAATGTGAAGCTAGGTATGTAACATTTTTCAAGGAAATTTCAATTACACAGCAAGATTTCTATGGATTGTGGAATTAGTTCTTGATGCAGGTATACACATATACATATCCTTAGAAAGGGAATTCCATCGGCTTTCCAACAGGGTATGTTGTCAATTTGTATCTATTGGGCTATGTATATAACTCCATTAATGCCATAATCCATAGACTTAGAACTGTGTACTTGAAGCTTTCTCGTAAAATGCTCAACACCTAGCTTCACGTTTAGGGCTGTGACTTTTTAAGCCAAAAAGATACAAACATATATATCCTTCGTTAACTAAATCCACAAATGTGTCTATAAAGTATACTTGACACTTCCTTCTAAAATCCTGAAATACCTATACATTATGATTTTAGGGTAAAATAAAGTGGATCTTTGAATTCCTCATGTCTTAAACCCATGATTTAGACTTTTAAAGTACTCAGATATGAAATTCTGTTTTCTTGGTGTATGCTGGAGACCATTTTGTTTCATGCAAATGAGGTAGTTCTTCACAACTTTTTTCTTGGGAACATCTTTTTTCTGAAAGAGAACATCCTAAGGAACATTTTGGTACCCTAAAAGTAGAATCATGGTTGGGGTGCACGGTAGCTGGCATCCGAACTATTTCACAATGTTATACAAATTTCTCGAAAAAGAAATTGGATACACAGGTCTTTATAATATCATCGGTTAAGCAACATCAAGCCTGGTCAGTAGCTAGATGGGTGACCATTGGGGAATACCTGGTGCTTTGCAAGCAGAAGTGGGTCTTACTAATAATTGCCTGTGTGTACCTAACTCTGCAACACCTTCAATGAGGGTATAAGCAGAGAACAAGGATACATACAAATTTGGCTTTATCTGGCACAAGGATACAACTGTGGAGCACTCAGTCCAGACTGAATGCATCAGCTATGACCAGTGAAAATAGTTTGCTAAAAATTAGCCTACAAATGCATTAGGAATAGTGAATCTATTTCACAAAAAAGGAGATAATTGTGACCTCAGGAACAACCATGCTATTATACTATTACATAACATATATAAACTATTCACAAAAATATTTACAAACAGACTAATGGGTACTCTAGATGAAAATCAATCATGCAGGCTTCAGGATTGGCTATTCAACAATAGACCACATACACACAATAAATCAACTAATCAAAACTTCTTTAGAATACAACAAACCACTTTTGTAGGTTATGAAAAGCATTCAACTCGATAAAACATATGGCAGTCTTCAACTCAACGCAGGAACAAGGTGTTACAGAGAATTACATACAAGTCATTCAGAACATATACAAAAATGGCACTGCAATAATTAGACTACATAAAGATACAAACAAGATAAAGATAGCAAAAGGGGTGATACATTGGGGATACAATATCACCTAAACTGTTTCCAGTGAGCCTTGAAAGCATCTTTTGGAAAACTGACTGGGAGGGAATGGGAGTAAACATAGATGGAGAATATTTGAACAACTTGAGATTCGCTGACGATGTAACAATGATGACAGATTCATCAGAAGAATTACAAACTATGTTGAGTGCTCTAAATAGGGAAATTAAAAAAGTAAAAATTAAAAAAGGAACATAACAAAGAAAAAATTATTGTTCAACAATAAAGTCCTAAAAAGGTTATAAGACTAGAATACATTTACCTAGGACAGGTAATAAAGTTAGAGAAAGACCATGAAAGCAAAATAAAACGATGCATCATGATCGGCTGGAAAGCATTTGGTATGAACAGAGACATATTGAAGAGCACCTTGCCAATATGATTAAAGTGTAAAGTATACAATGAATGCATAATACCAGCTATGAATTACAGATGTGAACTGAAAACCAACTTAGAATCACACAGAGGGCCATGGAAAGAGCAATGCTAGTGATAACTCTAAGAGATAGAAAAAGATCAACATGGATCTGCGGGCTGACCAGGGTGAAAGATATCATACAATTAAGCAGCAAAAGTGGAGATGGGCTGGCCACCTAG
>VCCN01004446.1:5451807-5462588 GCA_006491835.1 Architeuthis dux | reverse complement strand
CCCCTATTACCTCTTTCTAAAATTCTTATGTTCAGTTTCCCCATTTTTTCTAATGACACACATCTTCCCGAGAAGAAAGGTACTCAGAAAGGCAATATTTTATACATTGAAAGGATATATGGCAAATGGAATGAAACTTTTGATACATATAAGCAAAATATTAATAAGGACTTGTTAATTTGTACAATTTAAATGATGCTACAAAAAAACAAAACAATTAAACAAATCATATATTCAAGATAAAGTATTGAAAGAATAAAACTGTTAGTGAAACACAAAGAAAAATATAACCAAAACCTAAAAACACAAGATTGGAGAGAGATATTAATTAATAACCAAAACTGCCTCTTATCAGAAACAGAGAAACATCCTTTTAGAGATAAGCTGAGAAAAAAACCCTGAAAAGAACAAATAAATGATAAAATAGATTTTTCCTTTTCTCCACCCTATTATCTCTTGTTGTTTAATTACTCTTTGATGAGTTATGGCTTGAGATTTCACGAGGAGTTGTGAATATTCAATGTTATTAGAAACTGTCAACCAAAACTGTCAACATAGTTTTCTGCAGTTTTTAAGTGGGTCTGGCTGACTATCTGGATATATGTACATACAGGCCACACCAATGGAGCTAGAGGACTGAAAATTTCAACATTTACTCCTTATTATGTCTAGAAAAAAATGTTTTTTTGTTTTTTTTAAATTCTCCACCAAAATAGGTTTTTACTGGAGGGTTCAATTTACAATCTAAGTTCATGGTAAATTGGTCCCTTAGTTTGTGTCCGGCTGCATTCATGCTTGTTTTTTTTTGAAAATTCAGATTTTTTAGTGATCACTGCCCAACAAAAGGTAATAGAAGTAACTTATTCGCTGATCACCCCTTTTTTCCAATTTTTTTTTAATTGATCACCCCCAACATGGCATGCTGCCAATAAATGTTGGTTATGTGATGGTTTCTATTGAGTGACTAACCAGACCTGTGTAGTATCTATTCTTTTGTCGTGTTCTTATCTTCGGGCTGGACGAGTTTAGTCCTGGGGATTCCCACCCTAGGGCAGCATCTACCCCATTGCAGGGTCTGGAGTAGTCCTGACGCCTTCATGACATTGGCCGCAGGGACTAGGCAATTTTTGTCCTTGCCTATACTTATGCATATGGGCCCCGTGTTAAACCGACCTTGTGTCATACTGCGCGCTCATGGGGAGGTGGTTAAATATTGTGCATTCAATATACTCTTACTATGGGTTGGAAGTGAAGTTCTAGAGGTCCTAGCTGTACAGCAAGGACATTGGTATGAGTAGTAGTTGTATAAAATGGTCTTGTAAAACATGACTCTTCTAAGCTATCAGTTAGGAAAACTAACTCAGTGGAACCTCTGGATATTTACTAAGCTGAGCCTAGCCTGCCACAAGTTTTATATGTACCCAATGAGGATCGAACTCAGTACACTAGTAATGGTTGGCATAATTAGTTTGCTAAACATTAAGTACTGTACTCAGTGGAACCTATGTATTCACACACATACCAGAAAAATCAATTAAAAAAAACCCAGTAAAACTTGACAATTCCTACCTTTTTCAACAGTATTTTTCTCAGTCCATTCTTGAGATTTTGGGGTTGCCTTCTATAATGAAATATTTAGCAATCTCATCTCATAGACCAATTCACTTTGGGCTGATCTTAGTAAATAACCATGCTTCAGCCTACAGCAGACTTTAAGCCAATTGAACCAATTGCTTCCAATTGGGCCCCGAGCTAGGGTAATCTACTCTGGTCTTGTCAAATACACACAACAACACCAGTGATGGAAATTGGTTTTGGAGACTAGGTATATGGTAAGGCTTGGTTTTTGGAACTAGGTATACAGTAAGATCTTTCCAATCTACCATAGAGATATAAAGTCTATAATAAACTGAGAACTGACATCGCTTCTCAAGCTGAGAACTTTTCAGACCCCGCCCCCCCCCTGTATACATTAAGAAATCATAACCCTGCAAGGAAGCTCAGCAACAACACCAAATCTTTGTGAGATCATCTTCAGATATATATACATAGTACAAATGTTATATTGGGTGGTGGTAGAGGGTGCTACTTATTCAGGGGTTTTGTTTAAAGCATAAAGTATACAACAGTTGCATAATACCAGCCATGACTTATGGATGCAAAACCTGGAAATTAACAAAACGAGCTGAAAACCAACTCAGAATAGCACAGAGAGCCATGGAAAGAGCAATGCTAGGAATAACTCTAAGAGATAGAAAAGGTTTCAACATGGATCAGAGGGAGGACTAGAGTGAAAGATATTATACAAATAATTAAGCAGCAAAAGTGGAGATGGGCTGGTCACCTAACAAGAAGAAATGACAATAGATGGGGGAAAAGACAAACCGACTGGTGCCCATGGGACAGTAAACACAGTAGGAAAAGACCAGACACAAGATGGAGGGACAAGATAGAAAGGTTTGCCAGTAAGACGTGGCACAAGATAGGTCATCATGGAAGGAGATGGGAAAGGCCTTTGTCCAGCAGTGGACTTATAACGGCTGATGATGATGATGGCGGCGGTGGTACAAATATGAGAATGGTGGTTAACTGCCCATATGGTCAAGTGAGGACATGAAAATAGGCAATTTCAAACAATTATTCTGACACTCTATAACAGTAATAAATATGGTTACTGCATACACATGACCTAATATGTTATAAATGACAGGAAAAAACTATGAGTGCTTTATCTAGCATACTGTTTGAGTGAGAAGCTGTCGAAGCTGTCAAAGTTGGCGTCAACTTTTTATGTTTTGGATTTTCAGCCACTTCAAGAGCCTTGTAGGAGGAAAAGTACATAAGATACATCTATTCTGATTACATTCTACAGAAATGTCAGCCCTAGTTACAAAGTCTCTAAGCTTTACACACCATATTGAATTTGGTTGAAAAGGCTAATTCAGCAAAATATATAAAATTGAGTAAAAAGATTTTTAATTTCAAAACTATTAGAGATACAGACTTAATATTTGGGATTTCTCCATAAGTTTGGTAATGGGGCACCTGTGGGTTTTTTCAGGGGAATCTGAGAGTGCGACTTGGGGACTTTACCTAAAATTGTGTGATTTGATATGGAATGACCCTTAGTTATTTGTTATGTATTGCTCTTTTAATTTGATTACGCAATAATCTCTGATATGCAGGCAATCTCATCAAATACGTCTCCTCCAAGGGGAGATAAGCTGAGCTTTGTCTCAGAGACTTACCCAACACAGGCATTGGAATAGCAGCGAATTTGGAAATTGAGTGAGTCTGGAGGCATAGGTCCAATACAAGCCTCTTGAAGCGGCCCACCTCAAGAGGCTGCCATTGAACCTCTCCCTAAAGATTATCTCCCTTTGTAATCCAATATGGCAACCCTGTATCCTCCTGGGAGTCTAATCTAAAGCTTTTATTTGAAGAGTTCGGAACTAACTTCGATCTCATTGTTATTCCTTCTGATTTATGTCACTGTTTTTTTTATTTATCTATTTTTTATTTTTTTCATTGTAGCAAATTTCCTCTGATTTCCTCTCTATGAATAATTAGGATACATTGCATGACATCAGGTGTTCCGAGTCACAAGGGGTCTGTGTGACCATTTCATGTGCTGGCGGGATCAAGTGGCCGATTTATAAAAACGGAACAGACTAGACATCAAAGTAGGAAAGGCAAAGAGATATTACCCTACAAAGACATCACAAAGATGACCAACATTCATAACCGTGACCCATTAGTTCAAAACAAAAATAAATTCTTATTACTCACTTGGTTTCTCTGTATTGCTTTCACTACTGTAGAAAAGAGAGAAAAAGAAGCTAAAGGCAAAGAGTCAAGAGGAAAATGCACATCAATTTGTAGTACCAGTAACAATTACAATAATAGTAACACACATAAAGACTAGAAAGCACTCAATGAGCACATACCTCGGCCAACACTGTACACTAACTAAAAACGGAATGAAAATAAAATATTAAAAAACAAGGGAGAGAACTGTAAATGTACAAATATTGAGTTACTTCACTTAAAATTTAAATTTAGCCTTTTCATTAACCGTTCATTTTTAACCTCTTTTCCTGCAGAATAATAAAAAATATCTTTCAATCAAAAATTCTGTTTTGGTCAGGTCTTTCACTATATTGGTACAATCCTCAATGTTGCTTATTTTTTACTTTTCAAAACTGTGACTGGTAAATAGTATCTACTTATATAATATACAGTGTGATTTTCTTGGTTCTCTGTCCATAACAATGGACTCTTCCACTTAAAGGTAAGAATTTGGCTGAAACTCTTACACTGAAGAGACGTCAGTAGTCTATAATTTTTATTATTTGTTTAACCAGGTTTGGCAAAGAGACGCGAGTTCGAGCCTCACTGAGAGCTTATTCTTCATTTCTGACCTGCATTGTTTACTAACTGCCGTAGATCAACAGCATTATTCAAGTTGTGATAAAAAAAACAACTAAAAAATTCAGATGAAGGAAAATAGTAGTCAAAATACATTAATAATAATTGTCCAGTAGCAATGGAAATTGAAATATAATTTCTTTCACGGGTGTTGATTTGCATATCAATTGTGGTGTGTGGATGTTAGCCAATCTTAGCTAATCAGGAGTTACTCCCCTTTGGATATAAACTCTCCTTGGGTTGTGGAAAGGCATGACACTTTTGCAGTACAGTGTTTGGGGTGATTACAAGGTTTAGAGATCTACAACACTGGTAACAGAGTGTACTTTAACTAATTAACTAGTTATAAAATATTCTATAGAAATACCAAACTTAAAGCCATTCTGAGATGATTTAAGTCATCCCAGTTCATTAAGCTTTATAAATAAGATGCTATTCTTCAATATTAACCAAAGTGTCAGAGGATTCTACATTTTTACAGATGAACAGACTTCTTCCTCTATAAACAATAGACTTAATGTGTTCCATCCTTAAGAAAAATCTGTGACAAAGAAAGAATTATGATACCTCAAAGTAAACATCCTCACGTATATGCATGCTGTGAAGCTGCCATTTGCAATGTAAATGAAACACATGGGTATACGGGGAGTGGTTTTTAGCAGAACGGCAGTGAGTGAGGTGCCCATATGTTATGCCAGTTTAATTTGAATACGTGAAAAGTGGCCAGCTACTTAAAAGCACAGGAGAGAGGCAAGGGCAGAATGTGGCGGATCATGATTCATAACGGATTTGTGTGAATTCTTTGCAGAGAGATTGTTGGAATTTAACATTGTTAGACAGTGTGTCAGTATTTCTTGCACTCGACGGTGTACTTCCAGTGACAGTCCAGATTGTTTGTTCCTGGCTGATTTCAGCACATTTGGTTTTGTACTATTTCCGTGAACTCCTGCACATGAGCTGTGTTGTGTGTTTTGACTTTGTTTTCGGGCACGTCAAATGTCCTTAAGAAAACCCTACAAAATGTTATCAATCAGTAAGTAATCAGTAGTCTGTAAGTATTAAAAAAGTAAGAAGAATCAGAAGTTCATTGTAATTTCATGCACATAATTGATTCAACTATCTTTAATATAACCAATCATAAAAAAGAACTTTACTACCTTAAAAATACAACAATTAAAAATTAAACTGAGGAAAAAATAACGCAAACCCAGAATCTGTTGAAGTGCTGCTACTTCTAAAACTAATTGAACAACGGGGTCATGTTTCCCCACTAAAATGTATATATTACACACACACACACATATATACAGACATATATATTATGATCTGAGAAGATACAATTATCCAAAAAAGATCAACTTGGAATGATGATCTGGGAAATCATTTTATAATTGGCAATGCGAGGTCCCCATGCCAATTAAAAATAAGAAAAATATGCCAAATGGATTTATTCTCTTGAAACCAGCACCAAGATCTTTTGGTACTACATACTAAATAACCAAGAGTTGAATAGAAACATTTACAACTTTTCATAAATCAAGAATCTTTGACATGATGATTTTTGCTAACAAAAAAAGGAGAATGTATTCAACTACTCTTTATTATTTCCATCTCGTATATGCCAAGAAGATGAAGATGTACATCAATAAAGTAGTTCACCGACTCAAAATCACAACAAAGACGAACAAATCAGCAATGTTCCCATTAATTCTTAGTAGTCAGCGCACGGAAAAATCTTATGTAGAGCCTATTTTTTTCCTGCGACAAAAGTATGTATGCACTGAACGCTTGTGCAAATGTAAACTTGAAATTGGTTCAAGATAATTTTGGCACAGTCTATCTTTAATGGCTGATAAAACTGTATTGGCAGGTTATAATATAATACAAGTCTGATTGGATTCTACAAAATTGTTCAATCCTCATGGATGCTCTAGTCTTGTTGCCTTGTGCCAGACTAAACTAGATTTAAATAACTTGGCAGAGAGACGTCATATTGAGGTTTGAGGATGTTGTTTCAATACAAAGTTACTCGCCTTACAAATAAATGCTCACTGATTCCATTCTCTAAGCCACTAACCGCTTGGCTTTTGCGCCTCTTTCCAATGTGTATGGAATTCTTAATTAAAAAAACTTTTTAAAATGTTCCGGTAATGGAAAGAAAGAAGAAAATAATTAAATACAGGGTGTCCCATAAGAATGTCCTTTCCTACCCGTTGTAAGGGGAGTAACTTTGTATTGACTCGGCCTAGAGAAGTCGTATATAGGTTTGGGGATTTTGTTTCAATACAAAGTCACTCTCCTTACAACTGGTAGAAAAGTACATTCTTACAGGACACCCTATACATTGGTATTCATGATACAAAGATTTAGCAGATAAACTACATGCACTGGTTTGTGTTCAATCCTCATGGATGCTCTACTCTTGTTGCCTTGAACCAGACTTGAATGCACTAGTTTTCAATCAAAATCATTTTCCTCCTAAGCAAAAGTGTAGTATTGAGATCTAACTAAAATTATTTCTATTTTGTATGAACATATCATCAATGTTTTGAATGACTCATTTTGCGTTTTTGCATCCAGATTATGTCATTGAAATCCAGTGCAACCTTACATAAATCACTGAAAAATAGCATATTATTAAATCAAGACTAAAACTATTCAATGTTTGTCAAATTCACCTAAAGAAGGCAGGAGAACTGACCAGCTGAAATGTTCTAATAAAAACAATAAGGGTGAGGATAATAAATCTTTGCATTCTAAATGGATGTGTCAGGAGATGTGAAACTACCATGCCACATGTTAATGGCCATATTGTCTGTACAAACCAGTTCTGTGTTTAGTCTATTTTCTTCCTGCGACAAAACTATGTGTGCACTGAATGCTTGTGCAAATGTAAACTTGAAATTGTTTCCAGATAATTTTGGCACAGTCTATCTTTTGTGGCTGATAAAACTGTATTCGCATGTTTCAATATAATACAAGTCTGATTGGATTCTACGAAATTACATATTTAGTCAAGATTCTATTCTATATGGAGAATAATCGGCAGTATTTCTTCTCGCCGATGGGAGACGTCTCGTTGCAGGGTTGTGCATTTACGGAAGAAAATTCTGTGGAGGGAAATAAAACATTTTGTCCTGACCCGAGAAAACGCTCTTCCACATGTCTGGATAGAAAGACGACAAAATACATTATTTTCAATTGAAAATATGGGTTTATTTTATTTCTGTTGATAGCTTTGATGCCTGGCCAGTTCGCGGATTACTTGGGGTATTGAATTCTGTTTTTCTGTTAAAATTCTAATGAGTGGTTTCTTTACTGAAGGACTAACAGTGATTGTAGCAGTTCAAACCAAGGTGCTTGGTTTCCTCCTCCTCCCTCCTCATAGGTGAAGAGGGAAGCTCCTAGCTTGTTGACGCTGTCTGTCTGACTGATCCTAACTGCCGGCTGATTTTAATTCACTGCGCACTCTGGTTGGTCGAACACATTTTCTTTGTTGTGACTTTCGTATGACCCAGTGAACCATTTGACCCAAATCTTAGCCCAGAGAACATGATACAGCATTTTGGTGCAAGTGCCAATACTATCTCCCCAAATTCAAGTCTTCTAATAAGCAAACACACAGCCAGAGTGTATTTCATTACATACTTTGAATAACTTTGTTGTTCTCTTAAATACAATTTTAATGAGTATTTTTAATTTTTAAGTGATGAAATGTCAAAATAAACTAATAAACATAACACCCATCAATTCAGATTATCATTATTAAAGTTACTGGAAAGTATAAGTAACAAACCTTTTGTGCGCACATTAATTTCCTTTATGCCCTGGTTTCAAAATGTGTGTGCGCAAACACGTGCAAGGCTTAGGAGGAACTATACAAATCAGTCCACACTTTTTAGGGTTTTAGCTTTGACAATTCAGCAGTGACAACATTAATGGCTGAATCATAAATATTAGCTATCATGTTTGTATTCTGGTATTTTACTGATCCCAAATACAAAATACTTTAATCTTTCAATCATTCTGACCAATCGCATATTTTACCCTTCATCATCATCAGCTGTTATAAGTCCACTGCTGGACAAAGGCCTTTTCCATTTCCTTCCATGACAACCTATCTTGTGCTAACCTCTGCCAAGTCTTACCGGCAAACCTTTCTATCTCGTCCCTCCATCTTGTATCTGGTCTTTTCCTACTTCGTTCACTGTCACATGAGCACCATTTATTTAGTCTTTTCCCCCATCTATTGTCATTTCTTCTTGCCAGGTGGCCAGCCCATCTCCATTTTTGCTGCTTAATTAGTTGTATAATATCCTTCACTCTAGTCCTCTCTCTGATCCATATCGATCTTTTTCTATCTCTTAGAGTTATCCCTTGCATTACTCTTTCCATGGCTCTCTGTGCTATTCTGAGTTGGTTTTCAGCTTGTTTGGTTAATTTCCATATTTCGCATCCATAAGTCATGGCTATTATGCAGCCGTTGTATACTTTACGCTTTAGGCAAATAGGTAAGGTGCTTTTCAGAATGTCTCTATTCATACCAAATGCTTTCCAACCTATCGTTATGCGGCGTTTTATTTCGCAGTCATGGTCCTTGTCTAGCTTTATTACCTGACCTAGGTAGATGTATTCATCAACCTCTTCCAGAATCTCACCTTCTATCTTTATGACCTTTTTGGGGTCTTTATCATTGAACATTACTTTTGTCTTTGTTCTGTTCATCTTTTACCCTTAGGATTCTAAAAAAGAAAACTTTTATGTCTTAAAGAGTGGTTTGCTTAAAAAATAAAAATTTGAAAAAAAGATTTAATAAGAAATTTGTCTATTTGTAATCACCGATATCCACAACATACCGGTTTAATCACTGTTGCTGGGTTTAGGTTATTCATGTGTTCTGACATTTATATGTATCTATCTATATATCCGTCCTGCGCACAGACCTAACTGTTCATAGTAGAAACTTGAAATTTTGCACACACCCCTCCCCCATCAATGAGTAGGGATAATGTTTTATTTGTTTTTTGAAAATCCCCCTCCTAAAAAGATTTTTTAGTGGTAGGGTTCAATTTACAATATAACTTTATCCTAAATTGGTCACTAATTTGTGCCTGCTTGTTTTGTTTTAATACAAAGTTACTCTCCTTACAACTGGTAGGAGAGGACATTCTTACGGGACACCCTATACATTGGTATTCATGACACAAACAAGGATTTAACAGATAACAAACTACATGCACTGGTTTGTGTTCAATCCTCATGGATGCTCCACTCTTGTTGCCTTGTGCCAGACTAAGTTGCATTTAAATAACTTGAATACACTAGTTTTCAAACAAAATCATTTTCTTCCTAAACAAAAGAGTAGTAATGAGATCAACTAAAGTCATTTCTATTTTGCTACAAACACATCATCAATGTTTTGAATGACACATTTTATGTTTTTGCCTCTAGATTATGTCATTGAAATCCAGTGCAACCTTACATAAAATCACTGAAAATAGCATGTTATTAAATCACGACTAAAACTGTTCAGTATTTGCCACATTCACCTAAAGAAGGCCAGAGAACTGACCGGCCGAAATGTTCTAATAAAAACAACAAGGATGATGATAATAAATATTTGTATTCTAAATGGATGTGTCATGAGATGTGAAACTACCATGCATACCTGTCAAGTCTCACGCATTTTGCATGAGACTCACACATTTTTATACGTTCTCACAGTCTCACGTATTAATGGAAAATTATCACGCATTTTATGAAAGGTGAGAAATTTCATAAAAACTGTATTTTTATAAAAGTGTGAATCTTTTGGTTAGTGATTTTAACCAATTAAACGTGCTCAGAAGTGCTACCGCGGGACTGTGATTTGCTGCGGGCCCCCTATCTGCCGCAGGTCAAAAGGGTCTATTCATTCAATTCACACACATGCTAGGAGTAATTTTGCAAGTTCAATAATGAGTACCTGTCCACCAAAGAAAATGAGATTAAATGAATCTATGACTTACGATTCTCACTCATTTTCAACATTGAAAAGTTGACAGGTATGTACCATGCCTCATGCTAATGGCAATAATGTCCATACAAACCAGCTCTGTGTTTAGTTGTCACAGTACAGAACATTTGGGTTTGTTGTAGAAAAATGTTTTTTTTCACACTGTTACAGTCAACGAGAATAGTTGACCAGTGAGAGCCATTGTCCAAGCTGAAGGCAGTAACAGGTGGATAAAGAATGTGAGCCTCATTAAAACCAGGGAGAACACATTTCTTCATGATGATTAAACTCATGGCCATCGGAACAAAATTCATATTGGGGAGGGCTGCGAGCGAAGCAGAAAATCTTTTTTAGACCA
>VCCN01004446.1:5436779-5451441 GCA_006491835.1 Architeuthis dux | reverse complement strand
CCAGCCAGCCCTGAAACTACAATCCTCACACAAAGGATGAAGAAATATGGATACAGAAAGGAAAAGTAGATAGATGGATTTAGCAAACAAACCAATGTTCTCTCTCTCTCTCTCTCCTGTCTTATTATATACACACAATAAAAAAGAACTAACCATACTGACAGAAGTATCAAAACAACCCAAAGAGTAGACATGTGATTATACTAGATGACCCAGCATTACCGGGTTCCAGTACGTAAGTCGAACATGTTTACCAGAAACTCAACTATTTAAGCATACATGAAAAAAGAGAACCTTGAAACATGGCTTCAGACATCAGACATTATCTTTACAATGGAATTTACAATGGCATTTAGTAGAAAAAAAGGATTACAAAACTGTCTTCTATTTTTGAATAGCAGCGAGAGCTGTCACTGACTGACTGACAAGTTTACATATTAACCTATCGAACATAACTTTTTAATGACATAATGAAAGAATGTTTGTTCTGTTTTTTAAAATCAATTCTGAAATCAAACTGACGTAAGGTTGCGTTCGTTTTTTAAGAAGCTAAGACATTTTTTAAACATATCTCATATTGCAGTGTTTATTTCTTTTAGCATTTAACAGAACTTGTGTTTAAATACCACATCTATGGTCTGACTTTCAGGCTTGTTACTTATTGTATTGAACTATGACTGCATTTGAAAAAAACAGAAATTCAAGACTTTTGCAATTTTAGCTTTGATGTGTTTATGCATGTAGTTTGCATACAACAACATTTACGCGTTGTGAAAATTCACAAAGTAAAAAGTAGAATACACGTCACCACGGAACAAATCCTGCAATGTACTCTTTGCGATCGGACACAACCTCCATTGATCGTTGACTACCAAAGTCTGTCTTCCAACACTTCCTTTACGTCTTAACGCCTAGCTGAGATAGTCTCAACTAATTTATCGTTTACTTATCGGTTTGACTTTTATAACCCATTAGCCGACATCCAGGTGACAGACTGCTAGCAACTTCGAACATCCGGGCAACAAAGCCATGGCTGTTCCTTTATTGTTATCAACATTTTCCTCTTCCGGCTTTTCATGCACATGGCACACGTGATACGTAGTCGCTTTGGAAGTCGAGTAAGCGGATTTTCAGTATCTCAACTACATGTGCAAAGCACTAAACCACTAAATGATCCAGGTTTCATTTCAAGAAATAGTTTGGCTGAATCTCACATTTGTTTGGAGGGAAAATAAATTTGATTTCAAATGCGTTTGCTGTTGAATCCCTGATGTTCACATGTCATGAATAACAATGTATCAAATTATTTTTCTCTATCAGTACAGTAGGATTACAGTATATTTGTCTACATTACTTTTAGCAAATATCAGTTTTGTCTGAATCACTTTGGTCTAAAATCACTTTTGTCCCAACAATATCTCCAAAAGTTCTCAATGAACCTCAATGACATTTTGTCGAATGGTGGGCCATTGGCTAAAGAAGAATTGATGATATTTTAGGGTGGATCCAAGGAATTTCGTTTGGTTGAGAGGAAACAAATTCCAGGATCTGTTCTAAAATTTAATAAAAAAATATCTCTCAATTGAAAAAGGTCCCTGGATCCACCCCAAATTTCATAAATTCTTCTTTAGCCCATGGCCAACCATCCGATACAATGTCATGTACCCCGTACAGTAATACCTCGGTTAGCACACTAGATACATTCCTAACAAAAATGCAACACTAAACGAAACAGTGATATACAGGGTCATAACAGTAATACCTTGGTTAGCGCTATAGATACGTTCCTGAAAAATGCAGCGCTAAAAGGAAACTATATGGGGGTCATTATAACATAGCATAAATAGCCTCTCTTTACTGCTGCACTCCAAGTCAAGGTCTTTTTTTAAAAAGGAAGTTGGCAAGTCTAACAGTTATCCATTGCAAGATAAAAGTCCTGACTAACAGAGAGAACAAAGTGGCCATCAATCACAATAAAACTGAGATTTTATTGAGTTAGCCATAGAACTGCTATGACAGAAATATCCGATTAAGTGAATTGTGAAAAGATAATATCACTGCCTTGGAATAGGCATGATAGAAGCAGTAATGGTTAGTAAGTTTAGCATAATAGTTATCCATTGTAAGATAAAGAGCCCTGACTCACAGATAGAAACTGAGTTGCCATCAATCACAATAAAACAGAAATTTTATTGAGTTAGCCATAGAACTGCAATGACGGATAGTCCCGTCATCTGCAGTTAATGGGTTAAGCTGTATAAGTTTGCTTCTTCAAATTCAGGGGTTGAAAATTGTCATGGTTTTGTGAAGTGAATCACCAAACACAAACAAGAAGGAGAGAGAGAAGAGTAAAAGATGGAAATCTGGCAAAAGAACAATACAAAAAAACATTTAAGAAATAAAGTGCAATGAAAATGAGGCTTGTAGATAATGAGAGTGTGGGGGGGTAGAAGTGATAGAGAGAAAAGACAAATGGAGAAAAAAAGAAGAAAAGAAGAGGAAGGAATAAAGAATAGTTTAAATAGAAAAAATAAAGAGTGAGGGGGGGGGCAAAGTGAGAGGGAGCAAGACAGAAACAATAATATCAAAGGAAGAGAGATTAAAAGGAAAAATATAGAGAGAGAAAGAAGAACATGAGAGGAGAGAGAGGTAAGTGAGCAGAGAGAGAAGAGGGGAAAAAGTGAGAGAAGAGGGGAAAAAGTGAGAGAAGAGGGGAAAAAGTGAGAGAAGAGGGGAAAAAGTGAGAGAAGAGGGAAAAGTGAGAGAGGCAAAAAAACAGAAAGTGATAATATCAAAGCAAGAGAACAAGGAGAACCTATCTAAAGATTCTCTAAGTGACACTTTATTATTAAAGGCAACAAAACATCAAACCAACAAATATCAGAGAAGAGTTTTTAAAAAATTATCTTCATCTTCATTCAAAGTATTTCCCTCTATAAAGTGAAATGTCTAGTAGTTAGTTTAACATAATTATTAGTGTCCATCATCCTTGAATACATACACACCCAGACTGCCCGACAGCTAACTGGTCACATCTTGAACAAGTCTTCCCATCATGCACTAGCACTCAAAGGCATAACAATTTGTTGAATTGATAACAATTCCAAATGAGGAGAGAGATTAATCTACAAAACATATTTGTCCAATATCTTAAGGGAAATGAGAAAATCTTCAAATTTAATTGAAGATCGAAGTGGTGTCTTAGTATAATTCAATGTCTGTTCGTATGTATGTGTTTGCATAACTCAAGGAGGGCTAGAGCTATGGCTGCCAAATTTTCTGTGGTTGCTAATGGGACCCGAAACATGCTTTTAGAATATTAGCTTTTTTTAAATTACAAACAAAAAAATAGTGTGGTGTCTGTGTTCACATTCACACAGATAATAATTGTAAGGTTGGTTTAATGACAGATATTAACAGATTAAGATGTACTCACAGATCCTTTATTCAAACAATGACCGCGGTCAATGACACACACGTGTATTCTCGAGCTCTCTGATCTACTAATCACAATGACAATATGGCTGCTCATTCACCGGAACGTAAAACACCCCCCCTACCAGAAGTTGATAAGAACTCTCCTGCCTAAGGGGAATAACTCAAAATACTTAACAATAATGATCTGATTTCCATGCATCTATCTAACTATAATTCACATATCTTTTGTAAAATACCACCACATATTTAAATTAAATGTGATCCAAGAGTTAATAATGATTTTCAAATAAGGTATGATTCAATAATTACATTGTTCAAATCCATGATCTCTTATTGGAGCCAAACGCCTCATGTAGGCTGTTGAGTAGGTATCTTGAGTTGTTCCCCTTAGGCATGAGAGCACTTGTCTACTTCCGGTAAGGGGGTGAGCAAACCACACTGTTCAGTTGTTCCACTTAGGCATGAGAGCACTTGTCCACTTCTGGTAAGGGGGCGCTGTTTTACGTTCTGGTGAACGTGCAGCCATATTGTTATTGTTACTAGTAGATCAGGGAGCTAAAGAAGCCACGTGTGTGAATCGTTGACTGCAGTCATTTTATGAATAAAGGATCTGTGAGTACATCTTCTGTTTGCATTTTTAATCTGTTAATATCTGTCATTAGACCAACCAATCTTAGGCCTTCTGCAAAAACTAGCTGAAAATCCTGCCTTACTGGCAGTTTTTCAACTAGTTATATTAGTTTTATCCACGTTGCTGCCTGCTGAGGGTGAGGGTTAACAAGCTCATTTTGCAGACTATCCACAAGTATAGCAAGCTCCATTCTCATTGGATTCCCCACTTTATATATATACATAGTATATGTATGTGTGTTATTGACAGTTTCTATCCTCCTCTATCTCTAATCTGGTCACACAAGCTATCCACTGGGTGGAGACAGCTGGCTCTTCTGGGGCCATCCATACACCAACAATTGTTTTGGAAAAGGACCTGAAATGTGGTACCAGAAGTCACTCATATGCAAGAACTCAGTGCATGCTGTGTTATCCATACAGACACACACTATAACATCATTTGTTCTTAACCAAAGGTCACAATTTATTTCGATCAAGGCATCTTTTGAATCTACTAAAAAGACACCGTAAAACATAAAAAGTAAGTATAGAATCTGTAAAACATAAAAAGTATAGATTATGTAAAACAAAAAGTAAGTATAGAATCTGTCAAACATAAAAAGTATAGAATCTGTCAAACATAAAAAGTATGTATAGAATCTGTCAAACATAAAATGTAAGTATAGAATCTGTCAAACATAAAAAGTAAGTATAGAATCTGTCAAACATAAAAAGTAAGTATAGTATCTCAATATTTGCTCGCAGATACCTACATGTATATGTGCGTATATATATATATATCTACTTATATAATAAACAGTGTGACTTTTTTGTTTCTCTATCCAAAACAATGGACTCTTCTACTTAAAGGTAACAATTTTGCTGATAAAAATATCTCCTACCCCCCATTTGAAACAATGGATCTTCCAATGAAACAAGTTCAGTAGCTTCATTTCTAAAAAAAAAAAAAGAAAAGAATTATCATCTAATAGAAATTCAAATATATCCATGAATTTCTTCACAGAGTTTAACTAGTATATATTTACACATACACACATTATATAAGAGAGGGGAAGGGAGAATCAGACCTATGCAGAGAGGGGAAGAGAGAAAAAGACCTATGTAGAGAGGGGAAGAACCCTTTTTATTACAAATTTGTTTGAACATCTTAAAAGCAAATGAAAATATCAAAACCAATAATCTGTTTATTTTTGCAGCATTTCAAAATCTTTTTCACATTTTTTCTCCATTCTAAGCGATCAATGCACTGAATGCTGATTTTATATTCCTAATTGGGTTTTGAAACATCGCAAAAACAAAATATCTGTGGATTCACTTTATTTTTAAGCCTTCGTTAATCAAATCTATCAAATTTATCTATCTCGCCACATGAATATGATGTATGATAAATAAATTTGCTCCCGACAATGCTTAAACAATTGTGTTGATCTTTTGTGAACATTCTAAAGAACATCAACATTTAGGATATTAACTAAATTGAATTCTTGTATGTGGCACAAAATAAGCTGCCATTTTGATTTTTGGGGGGACACTGTTATTTAGGTGTTTCTTTGTGTGTGTGGCTGTTTTTTCCCTGTGACAGAAGGTTTAATAGAGAAAGTCGTGGAAGCCGCTTATATTTTACCTGATTGTTAATGCTAAAAAAATGACAAAAATTAACAATGGACTTTTCTACTTAAAGGTAACAATTTTGCTGATAAAAATATCTCCTACCCACAATTTGAAACAATGGAGTCTTCCAATGAAACAAGTTCAGTAGCTTCTTTTCTAAAACAAATTATCTAATAGAAATTCAAATATATCCGTGAATTTTTTCACAGAGTTTAACTAGTATATATTTACACACACACACAGTATAACCTCATTCTATCAGATGTTGGTAATGCAACGCTATATAAATACTTACGAATTGCTACTTCAGCATGTAGGGCAGGGGTCGGAAACCCTTTTGCCTCTTGCCACATCGCATAATAATGAGTGCACAGTGAGCCAGATAAATTATATAAAAAAAGCTGGAAATATGGGACTTATCTATTTAAATACATCCATTTATATAGGTTGTCCATAAAGTCTATCTATTTTATTACACTGTTTAAAGAAAAATAGTTAAGAACTTTATGGACAATCTGTATTTAACCTCAAATTAACGAATAACGTATGCTAGAAAATTATTTTGTTACCAATTAGTAATCAAAGAACCCAATTTAGATGCAATTTATTTCAATCAAGGCATCTCTTGAATCTACTAAAAAAGACACAGAATTTTTAAAACATAAAAAGTAAGTACAGTATCCCAATATTTGCTCGCAGGCCAGTCAAAATCCCTATGTACACATACATGTGCATGTGTGTTTATATATATATATATATTATATTATATATAAACCTACATCTACATGTATATGTGCATATATATATCTACTTATATAATAAACAGTGTGACCTTTTGGTTTCTCTATCCATAACAATGGACTCTTCTACTGACCCACGGACCATAGGTTGCCCATCTCTGCTGTAGAGAATGTTTCAGCTAGGTGATCCCTTATTTTTCTAAATACCCACTGGCCATATACATAGGACGGCCATTCATGAGCAGTGCATTAACATTCTAAGTCCTATAAGTCAAGCCAAAACAGTTGTATTTGCAGTTTGGATGTTTATAATAGTGTGACCACTGTATATACTGGCTACTTTGAGGATACAAGTAAACAAACTGCAAAAATATTACACAGCTGTATAATATGAAACCCTTCCTCCATTTTGTCTTTTCATTCTGATACAAAATGTCATGCATTGTACATGATTAAATACAGTAACTGATAGGCAAAGCAAGCAATTTATTAATTGAAGAAAATTTTGAAAAATGATCTTAAAACATGTGAAATGTAATTGGTCTTTAATCCATATGCCAATGCAAGTTAGCTGTGAAAATCTTCACCTAAAATATAAAAACAACTTAATTACAATAATTTATACAGATTTGGACTGGATGTATTTGACAGATTGGAAATTAGATTCAGGTTTTAATTTGCCTTCATTTAACTGGGCGGCAAGAAAATTATCTTCTATCATTTATTTACCAAAATATTTCTTCAGAACAAACTAAATACTGTATATTTTTTAATATAAGTTGACCTTGAGTATAAGACAAGGTCAAATTAGAGTAGAAAAGCCAAGTAAATCAGACGACTCGAATATAAGTCGAGTCCAAAACCATAATCAAGGCATTTGATTCAGCGAGAAAAAACGAAACAAAAACAAACTCACAAGTTGCCTCCAATTCTTTTTTTTTGAACACTGACTAAATATAAATGATTCAGTCAAATCTATAGAAGTCTTTTTGTCTGTTTCGGCAAACAACTGCCGAGCCAATTCTTCTGTTATGACGTCATCAAGAGTGTCATCCTCTCATTGTGAGTCCTCTGTTTCTGATGCTTGGTCAGCAGGTTCTTGTCACCAGATGTCATCTTCTGTTCCATCCATGGAATTGCTGATTCCACATTTCTTAAAGCTATGCTAGAACACGTCACTGGCAATATTGTTCCAGGCAGCCATTACCCATTCAGCAAATATCACCAGATTGAGCCACTTCAAGTTGTCTGCATTGGTTACATCCGTCCTTCATGAAGTAGTGACCTTTCTTTATGACTGATTTGACTATAAGTCGAGATGTTAATTTTAGGCTACGTTTTAGGTAAAAAAAAAACACAACTTATATTCAAACATCTATAGTAGATAAGATTTGAATCTTCAAACGTCATTGCGTTACATTAATTCTGGTAAATATTTCCCTTTTACAGAAATATATAAGATAGCATTTCTCTGCTGCATGTATCATCAGATGATCATGTGATCAGTTGTACTTCGAGCTAGGCTTAATGATTTTCCTTATATCCTGTTAATTCAACAATATTAGCATTGTTTTATCATCATCAGTTGATCATGTGATCAGTTGTAATTAGAGTTAGACGTGATATTTTATCTTTCTTATATTCTGTTAATTCGACAATAACCTGAAAGGACTCTAAAAAAAACTATTTTAAAGAATCCATTTCTTCTAATCGAGTTTGATGATACAATCTATTTTTGCTACACACTTTCTAGATCTGACTTTTTGCCTTTTCTGTTGCTTTATATCACAATATTTTGCATTCTATGTTCAAAATTAATGTAAATTAAATTGAAATTTTTGAATAATGTATTGGCTACAGTGATATAAAGCAGCAGACAAAGATTCTGGTCTAAAAAAAAAAAATGCTTGAAATAGTGGAAATAATTCATCTCATAAAACTTGGATAATTTGAAGAACTACAAATTGGATAGTTAATAAAAGGGCAATAGTGAGGAGTATTTGACTGGGTGGCACACATTGCAGGGATTGAGCTGAACTGGTCAGTATATTTGCCATCATTAATTTTCTGTTTGCCCCTGTTTTTAGCAAAAGAAAAAAATGAGGCACCTCACATCTTTCTTTCTGGACTATACATCTAAAAAAGGTTGTAGAATGAATCGGCTGAAATGGTGTGGTAATAACAAAAGCAATATAAAGAATGAGTTCAATAGTCCAAACAGCTCTTGGAAAGGAAGCTTGCTTCTTGGTTCAGAATTCAAACAAAGAATCCAGTGCCGGATTAACTATGTAGAAAGATGCATAAGCTACGGCCGCTCACTAAATCCTTGCAGGATATCAATTCCGATCCAGTGATTCTGCACTTACTCTATTACTATATTGCCTTCAACCTTTATGAAAGACTTGGTGTTTAACGTTAGCAATTTTTAGCCAATTATCAACTTTAATCAGGGTTATTAGTTTAACAAAGGCATCAAAGGGAGTGTGGTATCTATGTGATACATATACAACACATAAATACAAAGGTATTTGAAACTGAATTCTTAGCCACTGCACAAAGATCAAAACAAAAACAAAATACTATTACTGAAATGTCAGACATATTTGTTGTATTATCTGACTGTATAGCAAAAATAAAAAAAATAAATTACTGTACTATCGAAGCAAAAAATGTATGTGTTGTAATCATCATCATCATCAGCCGTTATAAGTCCACTGCTGGACAAAGGCCTTTCCCATCTCCTTCCATGACAACCTATCTTGTGCTAACCTCTGCCACGTCTTACCATCAAACATTTCTATCTCGTTATTCCATCTTGTGTCTGGTCTTTTTCTACTTTGTTCACTGTCCCCATGGGCACCAATCAGTTAGCCTTTTCCCCCATCTATTATCATCTCTTCTTCTTCGATCAGCCCATCTCCATTTTTGCTGCTTAATTATTTGTATAATATCCTTCACTCTAGTCCTTTCTCTGATCCATGTTGATCTTTTTCTATCTCTTAGAGTTATCCCTAGCATTGCTCTTTCCATGGCTCTGTGCTATTCTGAGTTGGTTTTCAGCTCATTTGGTTAATTTCCATGTTTTGCATCCATAAGACATGGCTGGTATTATGCAGCCGTTGCATACTTTACGCTTTAGGCACATTGGCTAAGTGCTCTTCAGAACCAAATGCTTTCCAACCTATCATTATACATCGTTTTATTTCGCAGTCATGGTTTTTCGCTAGCTTTATAACCTGCCCTAGGTATATATATATTCATCAACCTCTTCTAGAGTCTCTCCTATCTTTATTGCCTTTTTGGGGACTTTATCGTTGATGCATATTTTCTTAATTTGTGGCCTCTTTATAACATAGGCCCTGAAATAGCTTAATCCAGCCCAGCAAGAATGTACTGGCTAGAAAATATTCTTCTATCAAGCAACAAAAAAATTATTTTCTACTTATAATCCCAGTCAATACTTGTGGATGACTTGTATGAAGAAATATTCATGTATAAAGAGACAGAATTAGTGGCTGCGGCAGAACCAGTCAGAAATTCTTACTCCAAGGCACTTCCAGCTCCAAACAGCTAATTTGGTTTCGGCTAAAAGCTAATTTGGTGCTCAAACGACCCCAAACTCTTACACATCACAATCCCTTCACTAATATACATTTTCCAACCAATAACAATCAAATTAAAATAAAACACAAACATTCCTTAACCAATTAAACACTTTAAAACAACAAGAAAAAAATCTCTAACAACCGATTTCAGATTTCTTTTTACAACCACACCTTGTCAGTCATCGCAAGGAACCCGGCTAGACCGTCTGACCTTTCCACATGCAACTTTGATATTAGTAGTGGACAATGTGGACACAAAAACACAAATTGTTTGTAAATGTAATAGTCTGGGGGCCAGCAGGGTCTACAGGGGCCCCCATGATTCTACATTTAGAGTACCAAAAATGTTCCTTAGGATGTCCTCGTTCCGAGAAAAGGTTGGGAAGAACTACCTCATTTGCATAAAACAAAATAGCCACCAGCACACAATTTCATATCTCGTCTCCCAGTTGACATATCTGAATACTTTAAAAGGCTAAATCATGGGTTTCAGACACATAGAATTCAAAAATACACTTTATTTTACAATAAAATAATTAATTTATAGGTATTTCAGGATTTTACAAAGAAATTTCAAGTATACCTTATAGGCAAAATTGTGGATTTAATTCATGAAGGAGATATATACATATATATATATATATATCATTTGAAAGAGAATTTCCTCAGCTTTCTAATGGTACCCTAAATGTAGAATCATGGGGTGGGTGCACAGTAACCCCTGCTGGCCCCCGGACTATAATGAAATACACTCAAGTCATATGTTCCTGTGCCAATAGGAAACATGATAGAGAAGAATCATGAATTTTGGGGGGTGGGATAGGATTATTAGTGCACTTGGCTGGGAGGTTACAGATTCCGAACCAGGATTTGGGTCAACGGTTAACTGGGTCACGCGGAAGTTAGAACAAAGAAAATGTGCTCAAGCAATCAGCTCCACCGAGATTTTTTAGTGTGCAGTGATTATAAATCGGCTGGCAGTTAGCAGTTGGGGAGAGAACAGAAAAACAGAATTCAATACCATGACTGATCCGCAAACCGGCACTGCATCGAAGCTATCAACGGAAATAAAACAAACTCATTTTTCATTGAAAAAAAAAAAGAAAGAATTTTGTCGTCTTTCTCTCCAGCCATGTGGGAGAGCGCTTTCTCTGATATGGACAAAATGTTTTGTTTCCCTCCACAGATTCAGCTCTCCCTCAAATGTAATGTCTCACATTGGCAAAAAGAAATACCAGCATTATTCTACATAAAATCAACGATTTATTAACGTGTTTTGCCCGTTACAGCTTCATCAGAATAAGACGAAAATACAAAATGAAACTGAGGTTTGAAAGTTACCGTTTTTTGAAGTCATTGTCACAGAACAAACAGTAAATATCAATTACTTAACATTTTTTGAATATGTTTATAATTTTGTGTATAATTCTGAAATTGAGCCGAGGGATGTGCATGAATAAAGGCCTGATCTTGGGAAATCAACTACATTGTCCTTATACATGTGAATTATTATTACTAAAGATTATTAAAGAATGTTACTGAATCGTGTAACCTGCCTCACTTCCATTCACCGACATCATGTTCTGTTTTAATATCAATTTAGCCAGAAATGGGGATATGTTACAAAACGCCTTTATTCATGCAGTGCTGGGGGTGATCAATTAAAAAATTGGAGAAATGGGTGATCAATGAATGAGTTACTTCTCTTGCATTTTGTTGGGCAGTGATCGCTAAAAGTCTGAATTTTCAAAAAACAAGCAGACACAAACTAAGGCATCAATATAGAATAAGCATTACATAATAAGGAGTAAATGTTAAATTTTCAGCCCTCTGGCTCCATTGGTATGGCCCGTATGCATGATATATACATAGCCAGCCAGCAAGCGAGCGAGCAAGTTTCTAATATATTACACAAAGGACTCAAATCATTTCCCATTAACAGAGACTGAAATTCAGATATAAAAAAATGATTTATACTCTTTCCGCTGATATACAATGCTTCCCCAAAGACCAATAAAAAAAAATGAATTTTTGTAATAAATGTGTCAGATTGCATCAGACATTTTTTATTGTATGTAATTATTGCATCAGATTGCATCAGCCTTTTCCCTGGGACAGCTAGGCATTATTCCTTTACTTTTTGTCTTTTGTCTTAATTCCACAATCGATTATACATTGAACTATGTACTTTAAGTTTTCTTGTAAAATGATCAATACCTAGCTTCACGTTTTGGTCTGTAAGTTTTAAGCCCATAGATACAAATTGTGAACATAAACGATATATATATATCCTTCATAAATTAAATCTACAATCCATAGACTTTGGCCTATAAAGTATACCTTGTAAAATACTGAATACCTATAAATTAATTACTTTTATGGTAAAATAAAATGTATTTTTGAATTCCTCATGTCTGAAAACAGGATTTAGGCCTTGAAAGTACTCAGATATGTCAACTGGGAGACGAGATATGAAATTCTGTCTTTTTTGGTGTATGCTGGCAGCCATTTTGTTTTATGCAAATGAGGTAGTTCTTCCCAACTTTTTCTTGGGAACATCTTTCTGAAAGAGGACATCCTATGGAACATTTTGGTACCCTACTTATAGGATCATGTGGGGAGGGGGTGCACAGTAGGCCCTGCTGGCCACTGGAATATATGCACACTGTGTACATACCAAATACTAAGAAATACAATTTATGGATAGTACATATAATTTGTAAAATAAATACAATACTTTAGTGGTTATATGATGTTTAAAAGCATTGATTTCATGACTTTATTGAAAAAATACAGGGTGGTCTTAAACTTTTGGGAAGCACTGTAAAAAAGAAAACAACATGTTTGTATCTTTTTATCATTGAATCTTCTGTCTCTCATTACAATAAAACAAATTGTATTTGTTTGGTATCAAATTTGGTCACTTATGTCTTTGAAATATTACAAACACTACTCAAACCTTTGATTACACTGATATTAAATCTAACACGACCACACAAAGGCAGCAGATATTCAGGCAAGAAAAAACTTTCTTCTAATGTAAATGGTGAAAAAGGAAGAAATTAAAATCTCTAACTAGAATCTCAGCAACAGCTGCTTGATGAGAGCTGCTTGCACTAAAAAATAAGAGAAATACAGTCATATGTCAACTTACGTCCAATCGCAGATATGTCCCGATAAGAGCTCAAAACCCATTAACTGTAAATGATTCATACATTGCAGTTCTATGGCTCAACTGTGAATGACAAAAATCTCTTGTCAAAATATCCAATTGAAATTATCTGCACTGCAATTTACTGGGACTTCACTCCTTCAGCTTATAATATAAAAGTAAGCTTCCCTCAAAGTGGGAAGCTATTATACCAATGGTGGCACCCAAAGGCCAGCCCTGATTGGTCAATAACCCAGCATTATGTAAATCACTGCCATTCAAGGGCCATCTACCATGATATACTCTAAACAGTTAATCATGAAGGGGGACACAACTCCTATTAACTTATAAATAGTTAACATTTCTGTTATGGTATTATAAGCTTGCTGAAGAGAATGCAGTCCACATGTCATGTTTGTTTCTCCAGACAAGGAAGGCGCGAGGGAAAAAGTAAAAAAAACAGAAACCTTACTGGGTTGAACTAATGACTTAGTAAAGAAACATAATGGAAGACATTTGTTTCTTTTTTTCAGCAAGGGAGATGTACAATATAGACGTTTAGGTAAATATGGATGTGCAATGTTATCTTATGTTGTGCAGTGCGTATATATTTCATTTCACCCTATAATGATTGACTCATGCTCAGGTCGTGTTGTGTCCATACTACCAGAATGACGCAAGTCACTGTAAGGCTGTATATAAACTAAAGACAAAATTGACAGAGCAAGTACAATCGATATCCAAAGGTGTAAATGACAGATAAAAAACGCGGTGGGTTGAATTAAGCCAACAAATTAGGGGACAAAATAGTAAGTGGTATTCATACCACAAATTCACTAGACTTTCCTGAACATAAAAATCTCAGTAGGTTGCTTCTAATCATTCACATATGTTCTTAAGAAAGTAATGTCACATTTTTGCAGATGGAATAAAAACTCATTCAAAGGTAAAACATTAAATTTGTTGAGAACATATAGTCCGGGGGCCAGCAGGGGCTACCGTGCACTCCACCCCGTGATGCTACATTTAGGGTACCAAAATGTTCCTTAGGATGTCCTCTTTCAGAAAAAAGATGTTCCCAAGAACTACCTCATTTGCATAAAGCACACACCAAAAAAAAAACAGAATTTCATATCTCGTCTCCCAATTGACATATCTGAATACTTTAAAAGGCTAAATCATGGGTTTCAGACAAGAGGAATTCAAAACATTAATTTATAGGTATTTCAGGATTCTACAAGGAAATTTCACGTATACTTTATAGGCAATTTGTATCTATTGGGCTTAAAAGGTGACAGCTCAAAATGTGAAGCTATGTATTCAGCATTTTACGAAAAAGTAACACAGTCCATAGTCTATGGATCCAAGAATTAATTATTGATGAAAGTATATATATATATGTATAATCATTATTAGCCGTTAGCCTTTCCCCTCTTCTTCCATGATTGATTGATTGTTTTGTTTAACGGCACATCAAACCTTGG
>VCCN01004446.1:5412058-5426362 GCA_006491835.1 Architeuthis dux | reverse complement strand
TATGTTTTGTCAAAAGTCAGTGTTACTTAAAGGCAAAAGATCCGTCGGATTTACCGATAACAAAGAGAGAGAGAATACAAATAATTAAACAACAAAACTGGAGATGGGCTGGTCACCTAGCAAAAAGAGGTGACAATAGATGGAGCAAAAGACTAGCCAGTGGCAGTAAATGCATTAAGAAAGGAGCAGACACTAGTTGGAAGGATAAGATAGAAAAGTTTGACGTTAGCACAATACCTATTCTTTATCCTAAGAATGGTCAGTTCATTCTGTGAAAAATGGTAGCTGGTTAGCACTGTTCTTGCATTGTTTGATAGTAGAAACATATATTCAACTCCAATAACTGACACTGGCAAAGAGATTAGATCTTTGTATTCTTGCACCATATTCTTAAGAAAGCTGATATGACTTTTGGCTGATTATTCTCTATGTAAATAACTTTATGCAAAACATTGCAACTAAAACCCATTCCCAGCAAAGGTAATCAATAATCAGCAAGTTACTTGATTAAACATTAAAATTAACTAAGATTAATTCAAGGTCATGAGACGAAAATATGTGATAACCACTTCGAGGCTGTAGGTTTTTTCATTGAAACAATTTTGTCTCTCATGAATTCATTAAATTAGGAAGAATCAATACGGCTCAGTGTTTTTCCAGGACATTTTCTGCCAACTCAAATTTAACGAAAAACATTTCTTATGACTGCTGGTTTATTCTGTGGTAAAACACTGCCTATTAACTACTTATAATATAATACACCATGTGTATGTCTATATTTTTTGTCTGTAATATTTATCATGGGAGATAACTATTAAATGCTAATTGTAGAGTAGTCTCATTTATTTCTTTTTTTGCAAATGTGTAAAAAATCCGGGTTCATTCATTTTTTTTAAAGTACAAGGCAATTGCAATATTATTTAAAGTATTTGTCCTTGTGGTGTCATATATATTTTACTTTAAAACCTTCCCTTAAGTCCATTGAGTATGCATGCCAAATTTGGTTGGGCAAATCAGACTTTTAGTATTATATAGAAATAGCCTACTTGAACCGTTTTAGACAATGGGTATTGTAAGGTTGGTTTAATGACAGATACTAACAGATTAAAAATGCAACAAAAGATTATGTACTCACAGAGATCCTTTATTCATATATTCACAATGACCGCGGTCACGACACGCACATGTGTGTTCTCTATCTCTCTTATCTACTTATAACCCAATGCAATATGGCTGCTCGTTGACCAGAATGTAAAACAGCGCCCCTTAGCGGAAGTGGATAGGAACTCTTCTGCCTAAGGGGAATAACTCATGATACTTAACAGGTATAGTCAAAAGTTAGTAAAAGTAGTGGTTCAACAGAAAATCGACTATTGTAAAATAATATAATAGATAAAGCTGTCATTTCTTGACAGCAATCGGTAAACTAGTATCTAAATTAAAACGAGAAAGTCTGTGCTATTTTTGAGGAAATTGTTATAACTATATTTAGAACTTGTCATGTGACAAAATTATTTCGAATTGAAAATCCACTGAGAATGATAGGGATTATATTTAAAATTGAATTCGCTTTTCTATCTGTTTAGGATAAAGTGGGATTAATTTTATCTTTATTATACAATGATTTTTTTTATTTTGAAAAATTGTGCTCATCTTATTTGTCAATAATAACATCTGTAACAATCACAATGAGAACAATAGTTAGAATGAATCAATACATAATAATGACAATTCCTGGAGAGAGAATGGGGACCATCTTCCTCGCTGGGAGGAAGTCCAGATTATTGACAGAGAACGATGTTGGAAGCAGAGAAAAATCAAAGAGGCAGCTCACATCAAAATGTCGACTAAATGCATTAACCAGACAAGTGCGAATTTCAACCTGATGTGGCTTCCACTTCTCAACAGACCTAAACCCGACAAGACAAAGACACAGAAACACCCGGGCCATGTGCTATAAGGGTTACTCCCTATTAAACATAACTTCTGTTTAACCCATCAAACTCGGATTTTACAGCTGAAGAAAAGATCGGCAGATATGTTGTGTTTACAACACAAATAACAACAAGTTGAATTGTCCGAAGAACCATTTGAAGTTTATCTTATTTGGGAAAAAAAATAAAAACCAAACTAAGACATAAGAAATAGAAATGAAAAATAATTCATGCCATAATTTAGAATATAGATGTGACAATTCAAGAAGGAATGGTTCTGACTTTAAAAATTCCCATCCTTACAATTAATTCCTTTTTTGCCACTCAAAAGTGTTTTAGATTTTTATACAGCCTCAAAATGTTTAATCATTATAAAAAGACAATGTTTGGATTGTTACGTTTGAACAATTCATTCAGATTTGAATTTGGTCTGATTTTTTAAATATATATAGGGTGGGTGAGAATTAATTAATGAGAATTAATCCCTGTTAGAAATTATATGTAACTTTTGTATATCCATGAATTTTTTCATTGGGAATAAAAAGATTTCCAATAGGGAGTTTCTTTTCATCCACCCTGTATATATATTAGACATGTGTCAGCAACAGAAGACAATCTTGAAGATGACTTGTATATTACTCTTTTGATAAAAAATATCACAGATCACTTTGTAGCGTGTTAGTATGTGTATATGCATGTCTAACTGTATGAATCTATATATTTGACTGAAGATCAATAATGTTAAGTATTTTGAGTTATTCCCCTTAGGCTGGACAGTTCTTATCAACGTCCTGCATTACGTTCCGGTGAACAAGCAGCCATATTGGTTTTAGGAGATGGAGAAGACACATGTGTGTCGTTGACCGCTGTCATTATAAATATGTATGAATAAAGGATCTGTGTGAGTACGTCTTTTGTGTGCATTTTTAATCTGATAATATCTGTCATTATACCAAATTTACAAATAACTACAACTTTGTGAAACAAACAGAACGGTCAACTCTTCAGGTTTCAAACCAAAGAAGATCTCCATCATTAAAGCAATTATGTTATTATTTATTGTTTTTATTACATGAAATGTTATAAATCATTATTATTAACTTTTGACTATTATTTACCTTCATCTTAATTTTTGCAGTTGGTTTTTATTTGGACTCCTGTGAGCCAGCAAAAGCTGTTGTGGCCGAGTTGGTAAAAGCCACAGGTACATTAAACCTGACTTCCCTCTGGCCATAAGGGCTTATTCACTGTCGTAGATTGATGGCCTGAGTTGACATTGTGATAAAAAACAACTAAAAGAAATTAAGATGAAAGGTAAATAGTAGTCAAAATTAAATAATAATGACCCCATTTTTTCTTGAAATTAACACCTCATAATCAAAATCATTCATCATTTATTTGCATCTTAGCAATATCAAACATCTGAACATACAAGGGTGGATCCAGGATTTGGGGCGGTGGGGTTTTTTTCCTCGCTCCATCTGCCTAATTAGATAATGGATATTGTAAACTTGGTTTAATTACAGATATTAACAGATTAAAAATGCAACAAAAGATTAAGTACTCACAGCGATCCTTTATTCATATATTCATAATGAACGCGGTCAACCACACACGTGTGTCCTTCCAGGCTCCCTCATCTACTCATAACACAATGCAATAATGGCTGCTCATTATTATCAGAACGTAAAAAAACACCCCTTAGCAGAAGTGGATAGAAACTCTTCTGCCTAAGGGGAATAACTCATGATATTTAACATATGATAAATCTTTGTTTTTAAGGTTAATTTAGGTTTACTTCGGATTATTTGGATTTTTTTAAAAATAAAATTTCTTTATCTAGATATTAACAAAATTCTTAATTGGGCCCTGTCTGATCTAATTAGATAATGGATATGATAAATCCTTGTTTCTAAGGTTAATTCATGTTTACTTTGGATTACTTGGATTTTTTTTTTTAAATTTCTTTAACGAGATATTAAAAAAAAATTCTTAATTGGACTCTGTCTGAGCCGTGGAGAGGGGGTTCTGGAGCCCCTGGACTATCCTCTGAAAACATGCCTGACATATAGTCAGAGTTTTCTTTATTCGATTTCAACTAACAAAGTGATAATTTTGAGGTTTATATAAATATACTGCGTGCATGCTATTTGTGTCAGTTCCTATAAGTAAGATACAGAGGTAGGTTGATGTCCGTGGCCTCACGTTTGAACTAAGATGCTGACATGGATGTCAAAGATGATGATACTACATGCCCGGATGTCAAAGTCAGTTAAAGCCCAAGAAAGAGACGATGACAGTAATGTGGTCATTATTGTCGGCTCTCCCAACTATCTGCCTTCAGTTATAAAGATTAATGCCTCCTCCGCTCGTATCAGCCTAATCTTACAAGATTATGCAATAAAGATTGCGATAGTTAATCAATTTGAGTGATGGATACAGATTAAGATTAAGAAGATCCGGCTGGACTTTGACCTTTTAATTTCGGAGAAAAATAAAACATCTGCTGAAATCAATGGAGCCTACAGCTTTACTGTGTGTCAACAATACAGCATATTAATTGTACAATTTAATAATCTTAACAAGAAACAAAAAGTTAATTTTGCTTTTTATCTCATAAAGGCAAAGTCAGGAGTTGACTTTACTTTCATACCGTAACAAGAACAACAATCCTCACCAAAATCACCATACACATACGCATGAGCTTATTTCATTCTAATAAATAAATATAGGAAAAAAAAGTTTTTTTATATTTCCATTCAGAATAGAAGTAGAAGTGGAGTTTGACCCTGCAGCAGCCAGTCTTGTTGTTCGATATTTAGGCAGCTGTGGGCGGGGGTCACAGATTTGACCCGCACAGATGTTAAAACTTATAAACAGGATATCGACGAGGACCCCAAACTGCAATGTGTCCGTGGCTAGAAATAGACATGCCCATTGTTCAAAGGTCATAAACAGGATGTTGACTGAGCCCTGACTGCAGAAATTCAGCGTGGGCATTCAAAACAAATAAGAGAGACACAGAGCGTCCTAGGAAGCCAAAGAGACACAGGAAGCCCTCGGAGAGGCAGAGTGCCGCTGGGCCTGGGAGCACTGGGCCAGTTCCCCTGTTGGGAACAGTCTGTCGGCTCTCATTATCTCTCTCCCACTCCTCATTCTCCGCCACAAAATAAAAATATATCCTCATATTTTTATAAACAAGTTTTGAGTCTTCTTTTTCTCCAAGTTCAGGATTTTCCTCCCAGAGACCAAGATGACTATACAACATTATTTCTTTTATTTTTGTTTTTTAATCTGGGGAATGTCAAAATTGTTTGAATAGGTCTACAATCAATATGCACTAAGTTAGCAAAATATTATTGTACTAAACTAAGCACTGAAGCAACATGTCCAAGTTCATTAAGTTTTTAGAGTCTTACTAATTCAATTTTAGTAAAGATAGGCAATTTGGTTTTATCAAGAGAAACTCTCAAATAATCAAAAGCAAACTGTAAAATGGCTGACTTTAATGAATGAAAAGTCCATCAAATGCATTAATTGAACTCAAACTCGATCTATACGAGGGGCCACCAAACTTTTTTAGACCATCGACCCCACCATGGAATCCTTGATCTCTCATCGACCCCCAGGCATGTACAAATAAATAAGTAAATAATAATTAAGTAGATTTGCAATTCAGACGTGGTTTCATTTCATTTCAGTTAGTTTTGGTTTGTTTGCTTTTTAATTGAAAGAAAACAAGGAAAAAAAATCGAATAAAACCGAATTAAACTATTTTTATTGCGTAGCAGAAAGAAATATGAAAAGATAAATATCTGAAAATTCGTGGACAAAACAAAATGAAACCTTTGTTGAAATGAACTGGAACCACCTCTGGGAACTGTATTATTATCATTATGTTTGAGTGAACAAATATTAAATAGACAATAAAAACAGAGTATAAATCTGAAATGTGTATCAGCAAGTTATATTTATGTATTTTTATTTCTTATACAAATGCCAGCTTTCAACCCCAAAAATTCATTCGATCCCACACCCAGCGTTTATCGACCCCTTGTATAGTCCCATCGATCCAAAGGGGTTGATATCGACCATTTTGGAGATCAACTTTAAATTGCAATTTGTTGCGGCAGATTATTTTCAGTTAATGTGATTGCTAAGTTTTATTTTGTGCTGATACTTTGGTATTTGTTGATAAACCATGGGGATTTTACAAGTACTAGATTGTAAATAGGGAAAAGTTTATTTTTATCTAAAACCTTTACAATTTCTCTTTGGTTATTCATATTCTTCATACAAATTATGGCTATCTTTAATGTTTATCTGATAAATGGCCCAGTGGACAAGCATATATTAAGAATTCTTTCTTGTGAAAAAACGTACAGATAATTGCATCAAAAACTAGCATTCCAAGGGAAATTATTAATCACTACCACCACCCATATGCGCTGTGTTGGGGGTGGTCAATTAAAAAAATGGGCTGTGATCACTAAAAAAATGTCTGAATTTCCAAAGACAAGCGGGCACAACCTATTGACCAATTTAGCATAAGCTTACATTGAAAATTGAACCCTCCACTAAAACCCTATTTTGGAGGGGAATTTTCAAAGAACAAATGAAAGCATTTTCCCTACTCATTGAGGGGTGTGTGTGTACAAAATTTCAAGTTTCTACTAAGAATGGTTAAGGTTGGGCGAAGTCCGGCTACATAGATAAAATTGTAAACACGGTCTAAAAACCTATTTCGGGGGAATTTAAAAAAAAAACAAAAACATTTTACTCATTGAGGGGAGTGTATGTTCAAAATTCCAAGTTTATACTATGAACGGTTAGGGCTGGGCAAAGTGCAGATGGATAGTTATCTTGGTGCATACATACATACATACATACACGCACGCACAGGGATTTCTCAAATTATAGTAAGGATGATTATAGTGGTTGAAGATTCAAAAGAAAGGTCTATAACCAATGTGACCTCCCAATACTCCCCTACAGAGCTGAAACATGTAACTTAACCATGGGATTGGCTCTCAAACTAAAAACCATGCAACGAGCACAGAAGATCATGCTTAACATCACCTGGAGAGATCACAAGACAGCACATTATATTATTAATTGATTGATTGATTTTTTAGTGGCATATCAACCATTGATGGGTCATTTAATGCTGAAATCAGTTTAAAATTCCAAAAAATAGAGTCTTATGACTTTGGTGAACAGATATTTTTTTTTTTCCTTGAATAGAGTCTTATGAATTTGGTGAAAGGTTACTTTTCCTTAACTAGTCTTGCAACTTTGGTGAACAGTTATTTTTTTTTAACTAGAGTCTTGCAAAAACAGGTGGCCCGTTTGGGTGGGTGGGTCTTACCCCTATGTAGCAGATGCAGTCGGCGTACTCTAGGCCCCAGCCAACGAGGCTGGCATTATGTTAGAAAGCAAAACAGATATCATAAAAACTATTAGAAAGCTCAAATGGTAATGGACAGGCCATATTGCAAGAATGTCAAACAATCACTGGACATCATGATTTGGATCGCCCGAGATCATATGCAAAACTGTGGCCAGCAGATAATAAGTTGGTGTGAAGATTTAAACACAATCAGAAGGTATTGGCAACGTGATGCTTGGGAACCAGAAAACTGGTGGATTATAGGGAAGGTCTATGTCCAACAACGGTCTTTAAAAGGATGATGATGATGATGATGGTAGCCGTTGTCATGATATGTATGGTGATATATAACAAAATATATATCATGGATGTTTTGCAACTTTAACAGTTCAAAGATTCTGTCATGATTGTCAGATTTTGATGGGGTCAGGCCAAGTGAATAAAAATTGCATTTCTTTAGATAAACATTTTTCTGACATATCTTGCATTGTCTTGGTCACTGTTGTTGAGTTAAAGACATCTCTGGCTGCTGGATGACCGACTCCACGGCTGATACTAACTTCCCACTTACCCAAGTCCTTAATTTCTTTGTCCTGACAAGGCCAATCCCAGACTGCCATCCATCAAAAGGTTTTCTCCTCTAAGAGTCATGTTTCTGTTTCTGACAACAACTGTATGAAGAGTATGGTTCCAAAATGCAATAAGCGCCATTTAGAAAAAAAAGTGTTCAATGTTAAGTAAGTATCATGAGTTATTCCCCTTAGGCGGAAGAGTTCTTATCCACTTCCGGTAAGGGGCGCTGTTTTATGTTCTGGTCAACGTGCAGCCATATTGCATTGTTTTATTAGTAGATCAGTGAGATCGAGAACACATATGTGTGTATTGTGACCGCGGTCATTTTATGAATAAAGGACCTATAAGTACATCTTCTGTTTGCATTTTTAATCTGTTAATATCTGTCATTAAACCAACCTTACATTTAATTCAATAAAAAATGTTTCATCTTATTACAACATTATAGACTATATATATATATATTGATATATTTGTGTAGTATAAAATGTATGTGTATTGCGGAAGTAAAGGTATATATCTATGTGTGTATTTTATATATTTTATTATTTATTTGGTAGGGTTTTTTTTCGTCTTGTTAAGATGTGTTTTTTAAATGGGTGATATATTTAATTTTTTTAAAAATTTGTCGCTAGTAGACATTCGACCTACATACACCGGAAATAAGAAATACATATACGTCCACGCATTCAACTGCTCATATTTTGAGAATAAAATGTCATGTCTAGTGACATCAATAGAGTTAATAGATAATATTTTACTTTGGAACAAATATACACAACTAATACTTCCTGTTAAAAACAGATGCTAATAAATATTATAAGAGAAAATGAAGAATACATATAAAAGTGGGTGGAGTTGAACATGGTGGTGCCCCCACCTATTGTCATCTCTTCTTGCTAGGTGGCCAGCCCATCTCCATTTTGCTGCTTAGTTGTATAATATCCTTCACTCTAGTCCTCCCTCTGATCCACGTTGATCTTTTTCTATCTCTTAGAGTTATCCCTAGCATTGTTCTTTCCATGGCTCTCTGCGCTATTCTGAGTTGGTTTTCAGCTCGTTTGGTTAGTTTCCATGTTTCGCATTCATAAGTCATGGTTGGTATTATGCAGCCATTATATACCTTATGCTATAGGCACATTGGCAAGGTGCTTTTCAGAATGTCTCTATTCATACCAAATGCTTTCCAACCTATCGTTATGCATCGTTTTATTTCGCAATCATGGTCTTTCTCTAGCTTTATTACCTGTCCTAGGTAGATGTATTCATCGACTTCTTCTAGAGTCTCTCCTATCTTTATGACCTTTTTGGGGACTTTATCATTAATAAGATGAAAAATTAAAATCCAGAATTTGATTTTTAATTGAATTAATTTATTTTTCAATGATACTTATTGCGTTTTGGAACCCCTCTCTTTATATCATTACATGAATTCCATTCCAGTTTTTCCATTCAGCTTTACAAACACAGATTCAGTTACAGTAATCAGATGCTTTGGAGCCTGCCTTCTGAACGAGATAGACTAATGCTGATTTTCAAGGCAGACAAACCCTCCCCTCTTGGAGGATTGGTGCAACACAATCTTCCTATGCTCCACCTCACCAACTTAACATTGTGCCAAAATATATGCTTTGCAGTCAATGACTAATTTTGCTTTGAACTTTGCTCGTAATAGCAAAATTTAGTGTCTATAGTGATGACATTCTCATTAAATCTGATGTTGTCAACACAACGTTTTGGCTGATCCATTCTTCAGTCCTCGTCAGGTGTATAATCCAAGAAAAGAGGCAAACCTTTCTTCTCCACACAAAAAAACTGGGCAAACCTTTTTTCCGCATGAGGGAAAATTGTGGTTAATATACCAACCGAAACAATTCATTTTTCGGTAACATCAAAAAAGGCAAGAAGAGATTTGATTGTCCAAACAAAAGTTTGAATGTTAATGACCATAGGTGTATGAGCCAGGGGGTGACTTTGACCCCCTTAAACAAAGAGTTTCCATATGCCAATGTTAATGACTCTTCTCAAATTTACAGACAAAACCAGAGATTTTTAATAATGTAATCAACCTCATGTCTGGGCAATTCTTAAAAGAAACCTGTCCATGCAAGTATCTTAGAACAACTGAGAAAAGTTCATCATGAGAAGTAGAAGTAAATGGTCACCAGCCTGGCTGCTGCAGGGTCAAACTCCACTTCTACTTCTATTCTGACTGAAGATGATTACTGCAACTTTGCTATTGTATATATAATATGAATATGTATATTTTTTAGTATAAATATATTTATTTATTAGAATGAAATAAACCCTTGCGTATATGTAAGATACATTTTGTAGAGATGTAAGACATGTCAATTTAGCTCAGTTGGTAAGAGACCAGCCTGCCAATCAGTTGGTTGTAGTTTCAAATCACCGTATGGGAATGTTAATTTTTACTCAAACAAATTTGGTGAGGATTGTTCTTGTTCTTGTTACGGTAGAAAAACAAAGTCAACTCCAGACTTGGACTGGAGTTTGAAAATAACTAATTAGTATTACTACAGAACTGTTTAGTATAATTTTGCTGGCTGTAGTATAAAAAATAAATCATTAGGTTTGACGATACATTGTTCTTCTACCGAGAAGACATCTGCGTCTTCATTCACTTTTGCATTCTTTATATAGTTTGTGGTAGAACAATGATTAGCAAGCTAACCCCTTACTATTGTGGTGAGTTCAATCCTCACTGGGTGGCCCACACTTGTGGCCCTGTGCCAGACTGAGCTGATTGATTGATTTGTTTAGCAGCATATCAACCCTAGATGGTTCATTTAATGCTGAAATCAGTTTTAAATTTTAAAAAATAGTCTTGCGACTTTGGTGAAAGGTTTTTTTTGTTTTTTTTAGTCTTGCAACTTTGGTGAAAGGTTATTTTTTAATAGAGTCTTGCAACTTTGGTGAACAGTTATTTTTATTTAAAAAAAAAAGAGTCTTGTGACTTTGGTGAAGGGTTATTTGTTTTTAACTAGAGATTTGCGACTTCAGTGAGAGGGTATTTTTTCCAAATAGAGTCTTGTGACTTTGGTGAAAGGTTATTTGTTTTTTAAATAGAGTCTTGTGACTTTGGTCAAAGGTTCTTTTTTTTAACTAGAGTCTTGCGACTTTGGTGAATGAACAGGTGGCCTCCTGGTTGGGGGGTCCTACCCCTTTGCAGGAGATGCAGTCGGCGCATTCTAGGCCCCAGCCGACTGGTCTGAGACTGAGCTAAGCTTAGTAAATGCCCAAATATCCACTATTTTGGCCTTCTCTCATATTCTTTTAACTCTGAGCACTCTGCATTCTCTTTCAAGAGCGCCAAGATGTTGGGCACTTACTAACTTTGAAAGAATGTAACTTGTCTGTCTGTTGTATGTATGGCTAAAATTGACATAACAACGCAAATGCAGAAATTCAAACACACGTTTGGTGATATTGGCAGGACAGACCTTTTGCTCAACGAACAAAGTGTCCTACAGGGTGCTAAATGTTAAATCATTGAATTTTCTAAGAAAAAACAACTATTAAATGTTAAATATTAAACTAAAGAGTTTGAGAGTTTAGCTTTCATAATTGAGTCAATGAGAACTATTTTGCTTGCAAATCTTAATCGAAATATAATATTCGTTCACTAAAAACAGCCATCATCATAACTAAAGGAAATCAATTTTCCTAATCACAATGCATTATACAACAGATATTTAATGAATAGATCCACATAATTTGATAAAACTACAATCTATGTAAAAAAAACGATAATCTAATATCTATTTCTTTAACCACAAGATATTTTCACCTCTAAGTTAAAAAACCAAGCAGTTTGTAAGGTTGCTTAGTACTGAAGATACTCACGATTATTAAATTAAATATATTACTAACATTATCAATAATATCTATTTCTTTAACCACAAGATATTGTCACCTCTAAGTTAAAAAACCAAGCAGTTTGTAAGGGTGCTTAGTACTGAAGATACTCGCAATTAAATTAAATATATTACTAACATGATTAATGAATAATTGCTGTCTAAGTGAGAAAGCATTTATTCAATTATCAACCATTTCTCTTGGTTAAAATTCAAGAGAAACATCCTGTCTTAAATCGCTAAAATCTGAACATAAAGATTTATCTTTTGTAATCAACTTTGGTAATGAACAATAAGCTCTATGCATCCAGTGGTTCTCAACCTTTATTGTATGACGCGGCACACTAAGAAATAGATTTGACTTACATGGCACACCAACTCTTTACACCATTAAAATATGAATATATATTGGTATATATTAGGCTGCAATTAGGGTATGGAACTTTATATGTATTATTTATATATAAAAACCCTTTGGAAATAATGTGTAAATCACTTTACTGTATTAGAAAAAACACTTTGTAGAAGTAATGAAGGAGTGTACTCTAAGTCCAGATACTTTTAAAAAATGAAATGAATTAAACGACTACATTTCAGTAGTCAATGGCCCTGTCAACTGGGGCCTAGAATATGTCGACTGCTTCCCCTGCAGAGGAGTAAGACCCCCCCCCCCAAAAAAACAAAAAAAAACAAAACAGGGGCCACCTGTTTTTGCACCAAAGTCGCAAAAACTAGTTAAAAAAAAATAACCTTTCACCAAAGTCGCAAGACTATTTTTTTTTAAATAACTGTTCACCAAAGTCGCAAGACTATTTTAAAAAATAACCATTCATCAAAGTCGCAAGATTCCAGTTAAAAAAAAATAACCTTTCATCAAAGTCACAAAACTCTAGTTAAAAAAAATAACCTTTCGCTAATGTCATAAAACTCTTTTTGTTTAAATTTTAAACTGATTTCGGCATTAAATGACCCATCAAGGGTTGATATGCTGCTAAACAAATCAATCAATCAATTCAGTAGTCAATGAACAAAGCATTTATATCAGCACACTGATATATGTACTCATCACCCCTTTTCCCTTTCAACTGTTGCTAAAAAAAGATTGAGATCTCACAAAATCCAGTGATAAAAACACTAGACTGGTAACTCTGTGGCAGAAGCAGGGCAGGCATACTACCCGTACTGGACAGGTTCAAGGCTCAAAATATATGCTTGTGTGTTTGGAAGAATTTATGTTGGCACACTTTGGTGATAGTTGCGGCACACTATTGTGCCATGGCACACAGTTCGAGAACCATTGGCACACACAATAGTAGCATATATGACATATATTACATCTTTCACAAGCACATCATTTGAAACTCCATCCCTGGGAATTGAACCTGAATCCACTTATCCCCTGCATAACAGTGTACATGTTCTTATCTATTATCCTAAAACAGAATGGTTGCCAAATCAACTTTGCTCTTTTGAGTGATAAAAATCTTATCCCCCTCCCTCACCCTAATCTCCTCTTAGCACAGTTTTTCACTTCTTCTTGCAACTCTACTTTGATGTCCTGCGGCGATGGGAGGCAGACGATGGGGGCAGGCTTTTGATGTGGCCCGGAGCCTCTAGTCCACTGACCCACACAGGTGATATGGGTGTGATGGTCAAGGGAGGCATAAACAGTGCAGTATCTCTTCCAAGGGGCAAGGTGTTGCAACCTTTGAAGCCCAAAGCACACATGCCTGTGAAAACAAAAGACATGATGGGGCAGGCTTTTGATGTAGCCCAGAGCCTCTAGTCCACTGACCCACGCAGGTGGTATGGGTGTGATGGTCAAGGGAGCCATACACAGGGCGGTATCTCTCCCAAGGGGCAAGGAGTTGAAACCTTTGAAGCCAAAAGCACACATGCCTGTGAAGACAAAAGACATAGCGCATGGCCCCCTCCAACCTGGTGATGGAATCCCATGCCCAACCCATGGAAGATGCTGTGCTTTAGAATTTGAACTCCAAAACTACCAAAGGAGGCATCAATGCCACAACAACAACAATAACAACCCTCAATGAGTGTACAAGAGAAGTTGAAGGTCATCATCGTCTTGATGGACTACCATAAGCAAAGTGGCAAGATAAAAATATTTCTTAATATAACGGAGCAAGCGTCCTTCTGACTGCTAGTTGAGATTTAATTCTGAAACTCATGTGGTACATAAAAAATATCTAGAGAGATCTATCAACATCGTGTAACGGAGGGTGTGACCATGCCTTCCAATTTTTGGAAAAAAAGAAAATTCACCTGCTTCCAACAATAACAAAATAAATCGTTTTCAAAGTTCCAAATTGATTTTTCTTCTTTGTGTTTTTCTTCTTTTTGTGTTTGCTTTGCTTTGTCAGAGCTATTTTTGCTGGATGAAGGCAGGAAACACGTTACATTTGAAGTTCCGAAGAGGGAAAAAAATTTCCGGAAGGAAGAGTTTGTGAAACCACAAGATCCCGAGATGCATGCAGGTTGTAAATGATATGTGTGTATATATATATATATA
>VCCN01004446.1:5397960-5409267 GCA_006491835.1 Architeuthis dux | reverse complement strand
AATTCTGTACTGCCAAAAGACTTTTCAAATAAAATAACGTGCTGAATAGTTTGAATGAAGACAGACTCTCTCGCTGCTACTGTGGGGCGGGTTTTCAGCTAGTATAAATAATGAAAGATGATGCAACAAACTCGATTATGTGTCCTCCGCAGCAACCATTAACTGATATGGTGGACAAAGACATTCAGCCTCAAAGTGGACAAATAATGAGATTCTAGACTTTCACAACGTCAATATCAGTGAATGTCAACGCGAATGTAAAAGGCCAGCAGCAACAGTATCCCACAAATAATTAATGATTGTTTCCTGCATGACCCCACCCAAGAAGCCAACAAAACACTATTATGTGACATCATTTCTGACCCTCTTATACCATTACTACCATGGCTTCAGCTGCATCAGGAAAACTTAAGCCTGCACTGTAGTTCCTGCCTTGCGGCAAAATCCTGTGGGATACACCCGTTCTAGTACGATCACCAAAGTTAAGCAATGTCTTGGTCAGTACTCAGATGGGTGATCACCTGGGAATACCAGATGCTGTAAGCGAGAATGGTAAAGTGAGTAACGCCACTGTTAAGTAAGTATTTTGAGTCATTCCCCTTAGGCAAGAGAGTGATTATCAACACCGGTAAGGGGGCACTGTTTTACGTTCGGGTGAACGAGCAGCCATATTTGTTTTCGGTGATCGAGAAGACACACGTGTCGTTGACCGTGGTCATTGTAAATATGTATGAATAAAGGGTCTGTGTGAGTACGTCTTTTGTTTGCATTTTGAATCCGTTAATATCTGTCATAATAACAACCACTAAGTCTATTTTACATATCACAAGCCGAGGCAAGAGAAACTTGTGAAATGGGAAGCCCAGCCAGGGACAGCTGAATCCGTAGCCAGCGTAAGGGCACTAGCTATTGTTAATGCTGTTTGGCAGAGATAAGTCTGGTGGTCTTCATAGTTATTTGCTGATTGACGATTTGCCTCTCTCTGTTTTTCTCTCTGGCACAGCATGGAGCTAAAGGCAGACGGCCATGAGTTTATATCTCCAGTAGCAAGACTCATTAGAAGACACTCGCCCATGAGAATGAATGACAATGGTTAGACTATCTTGTGTGGCTGATCTGCTAATACGGATTAAACATTGGATTATTCACTCAAATGGTTCAACAAATATTTTCTGTAAATGTGGCAAAAGCTTGGTATGAAACTAAAGACACATCAAGATACGAGGGGTTGGATAAACATAAAAAATATTCCAGTATATAAGTGAGAGAGACGGCATCAAAATATATTAAAGCCTTCATCATAATCAACACATCAAGTGAAATTTTAAATCTTTACTATAAAGCTTCATCTGATCTTTTATAAAAATAAATAGTTGTAATCTTTTCTTTTTAACTTTGTTTGACCAATTGTTTTTTTTGGAATAAGTTGGTAACAAATAGTCACCTTGGTTCTTGTTAGCAAATTGTTAGGGGAAACTTGTATCAGCAAATCAACCATGTTGAACCATTTTTTTATAGTGAAAAAAAAAAGGCTCTTGTCATGATCTCTGTCTTATGCTTCTAAAATCTATACTACTCACGAATATTGCTACTGCAGGTATCAATATCATGAAAGAGCACTTCTGCCATTGACAGATTTATTCATGTGAGTTATTGTCTGCCTGACTTGTGCTTGGTTGTTGTTTAAGAAGTAACCTGTCTGAAAAATGGCTGCAGGAAAAGAATCTAACTACAATTGAAGAAATCGATGTCTGTATGATTACTCAACAACTGGTCATCGTATGAAGATGACATTCGCCAGGTATATTAGTCAGCACACAAGGCAGCAGAGTCTCGAGTTTGAAGTCTTTGGGATCAGCGGTTCATCAGAAATAAAACATTATAAATTATAGATCTGTCTTCATAGTTTCTATAAATTATCTCCCTTGACTTCCACTCTTTAGAATTATCTAAATTTAGATATAAAATATCTAAATTGGCAACACTGAAGAGAAGTAACTGAAATACTTTGAAGCCATAGTTTTGTACTACGGGCAAAATTTTATTTTAACCCTTAAGAACCCACTGTGATACCGGTATCACATACAATTTAATTTATCTGGACAGTCTCTTATATAATATTATATTTTATCTTTGATTTTAATTCATGAAATGTACTAAGTGACATCTACTGAACATCCTGGTGCAATCACATGATTGTGTGTCAATTTGCCTACCCAGAATCCCATATGATGTTCCTTCAAATAGAAACTGGTCTGGGTTCTTATGGGTTAAATGGCAATTATGGCCGGCTGCTCCACACACCATCTATTGAAGAAATCAAAAAACCGGCACCTTTGGAACGGTCACTGTCCTAATGGTACAAATTCAGTACAACAAAACACCCTTTAATATTACAAGCCAGAGACTCACTAACCAGTTGTAACAGAACTTGAAAATATGCTGGTTATCTGGCCAAGAGTTAATGGCTATAAACCAGCAGTGAGGAAATAAAGTAATAAAATGAAGAATCACTAGATTCAATTCAAAACATAGCTGAAGAAAAACTAGCATTTCAAGGGAAATTATGAATCACTGCCACCTGAACGCACGTCTTTGTTCACCTCTCTTCTTTTTCTAAACATAGCTAAATAGGGTTTGAACCAAATGTGTTTAACCAATAAAACAAAAAACAACAAAGACGTAACACTAGCAACATAATAATTACCAATGGAACAGGTCATAATATATAAGTACGGCTAATCATTTCTAGAGTGTACTAACAAAGATTTACAATTATATGAGTCTCACACAACTATACAACAATCTATCTATGTAATGAACAGTGCAACCTTTTCTGTTTGTTTCTTTGTTTTGTAATATATAGTGAAATTAAGATAAAACTAGCATTCCAGGGGAAATTATGAATCACTACCACCTATATATGCTGTGTTGGGGGTGATCAATTAAAAAGTTGGGCTGTGACAACTAAAAAATGTCTGAATTTAAAAAAACAAAACAAATGGGGACAAACTAGTGATCAATTTAGCATAAGCTTGCATGAATTCCCCACTAAAACCCTATTTTGGAGGTGAATTTTCAAAAAACAAAAAAAGCATTTTCCATACTCATTGAGGAAATACATAAAATGAAGAATCAAATTCAATTCATAGCTGGAGAAGAATAGAAACAATTATGAAGAAAATGTCAGAAATGCAGGTTACTCTGCTTAGCGAAAACTCGTTTAGCATTGAATAACTATATCAGTATATTTCAAATATTTTTTGTTATAGATATAATAAACAGGAAACCCCCGATTAACACAGTTCCGATTTGCGCATTTTCGATTTATGTGCTAATAATTTGTTATCAATAAAAGGAAATACAGCATTCTTTTATTTATTAAAAAATTGTTTTAAAAATCATTTCTAATCTTTTTAAAATTGGATGTTGAGGATTAATTACATTATTTCTGATAGGTTTCGATTATTTTTCAAAGTTCGATTAACACAGTTTCGATTAGTGCAGAATTTTTTGAGGACGCATTGACCGCGTTAATCAGGAGTTTCCAGTAATGTCAAATTTCCGAAATGAAGACTGAATGATAAAAGACAGCATCATGGACAGTCGCCAAAATAACTGTCTACTGTACACTTTGGTAAATATGTGATGTGTATACGAATAAACACATACACATGCACAATAATTTATCATGTACATAAAGGCCATAAAGAAAGAAGGAGAGACTCTAGAAGAGGTCAATGAATACATCTAGCTAGGACAAGTAATAAAGCTAGAGAAAGACCATGACTGCGAAATAAAACAACGCATAACGATAGGCTGGAAAGCATTTGGTATGAATAGAGACATTCTGAAAAGCATTTGGCCAATGCGCCTAAAGCAAAAGTGGAGATGGGCCGACCACCTAGCAAGAAGAGATGACATTAGATGGGGGAAAGACTAACAGATTGGTGTCCATGGGACAGTAAACGAAGTAGGAAAAGACGTAGACATAAGATAGAGAGACGAGCTAGAAAAGTTTGCTGGTAAGACGTGGCAGAGCTTAGCACAATCTAGGTCATCATGGAAGGAGATGTGAAAGGCTTTTGTCCACCAGTGGACTTATAATGGCTGCTGCTGCTGATGATGATATATATCGATACCTAGTGCTATTTCCCCTCTAGAAAGTAGCTACCAGATGAAATATACAGCACTAATGCATTCCATCTTGTTGAGGCTCAACAACAGCATCATATATTTTTAAAATAAAGGAAATATAATGTCAATTTCAAGGGAAATAACTTCCGGTTAAAATTATCTCTCTTTGACCATTTGGTGAATTTTAACATTTTTTTATTCAATTCACAGAAGAGTTCCACAATGTTTTACGCTCTTCATTGAAGAGTTCCATTATCAATTACAAGTGGTTTTAAAGCGGTTTATGAGTTTAAGAGTTCAATTGATGATGAAAGCAATCAAATCAACAGATTGAAAGCAATACTGACAGAAGAGAAACAATCATCTCCACAGCTGAGGAGAAACAAAAGTTGGAAAAATGTCAAATAAAGAAAAACTAGCATTCCAAGGGAATTGTGCTGATACTTTGGTATTTGTTGATAAACCATGGGTATTTTACAAGCTCTAGATTGTAAGGGGGGGGGGTTATTTTGTCTTTATTTTTATCTAAAACCTTTGGTTATTCATATTCTTCATACTAATTATGGCTATCTTTAATGTTTATCTGATAGCTTATAATGGCCCAGTAGACAAGCATATATCAAGATAATTGCATCAAAAACTAGCATTCTAAGGGAAATTATGAATCATCACCACCACCACCACCCATATATGCTGTGTTGGGGGTGGTCAATTAAAAAGTTGGGCTGTGATCACTAAAACATGTCTGAATTTTAAAAAACAAGCAGGCACAAACTAGTGACTAATTTAGCATAAGCTTACATTGAAAATTGAATCCCCCCAACTAAAACCCTATTTTGGAGGGGAATTTTCAAAAAACAATAAAAAGCATTTTCCCCACTCATTGAGGGAAGTGTGTGTACACAATTTCAAGTTTGAATGGTTAGGGCTGGGAGAAGTCTGGATACATAGATAGATAAAATTGAACCCCCCTCTAAAAACCTATTTAGGGGGGAAATTTGAAGAAAAACCCCCAAAAACAAGCATTTTCCCTACTCATTGAGGGGAATGTGTGTACAAAATTTCTACTATGAACAGTTGAGGCTGGACAAAGTCCAGACGGATAGATAGATAAAATTGAACCCCATCTAAAACCCTATTATGGGGGGAATTTTCAAAAAACAAAAAAAAGCATTTTCCCTACTCACTGAGGGAAGTGTGTGTGCAAGATTTCAAGGTTTCTACTATGAAGTCTGGATTGATAGATAGATATATAGATACATACAGATAAATGTGTGAACACATGAATAACCTAAACCTTTGGTAGTGGTGATTAACAAATTACTACAGTATATTGAAACAAACGTAACTCATGAACGGATGAGAAATGAGATTGAAATGAGAAATGAGATTGAAATAACAAATGAAATCTTTCAGTAAAACTGTCCAAATTCAATGGAAAAATGCACAAAAAAAAAGGAAAAAAATATAAAACAGGTCTGGTTATTCACATAGTAGAAACCGTCATGTGACCAATGTCTTTTGGCAGCATATGATGTTGGGGGTGATCAATTAAAAAAATGGGAAAAAGTGTGATCAATGAATAAGTTACTTCCACCTTAAATGATAGTTTAAACATTTTCAGCTTCAAAACAAACATTTAATACAACCAGAACTAGCATTCCAATGGAAATTATAAATCACCACCACCTATATTAGCTTCTTTTTACCTTGTAAATTAAACAGTAGTATTTGGCAGTGATCACTAAAATGTTCAAATTGTAAAAAGAAAAACAAGCGTGAACACTGCTGGACACAAACTAAGGGGCCAATTTAGCATAAACTCACATTGTAAATTAAACCCGCCTAAAACATTATTCATGGGGAGGGGTGTTCAAAAACAAAACAAAAACGTTTTTTGACATAAGGAATAAATGCTTAAATTGGCAGCCTTCTAACTTCATTGATGTGGCCTGTACATGCAATACATACATAGAAAGACTCACTTGAAAACTGAAGAAACCTATGTTGACAGTTTTTAATACAACCAAAAACCAACAGCTGCTGTACTAGAGGAAGTAGAAAGATTTTAACCAAGTAAGGTAGAATCAAAAAGTACCAACAGAGTAAAACAATACAGACAAAATCCGCCATTCCAGGATAATGTAAGTAGATTTTGCAGACAAGTAAATGGAAATTCTTCTGGAGCAAATTATGGGAATAGAGCATGTAACATTACGGAAAAACAAAATGGCTGCTAAATTAAAATGTAAATAAAAAATGAGCCACATAGACTAAAAGGTAGATATAATAGAGAGATAAAATTTACTTTACAAAAGATCCTGCATACAATGGCTAACTAGAATGAATCAGGATATAAAGGGACGCATGGATTCTGGTCTAAAAGGTTTTCAATCCTACATAAAAGACTTACTTGTGCAGTTGCTGGGAAAGACTTTAATATAGAGTAGTAAATCTTTTAAGAATCCCACAATGGGTGGGAAAACAAAAGAATAGAAAATGATTAAAGGCCCAGAACAGACTGAGCTCGTCATCCTTGGTTGGAAACCAGTCTAGGAGATAGACTATTTCATCCCTCATCATGAAAGGCTGGCAATGGACAGAGTAGGGAACATGTTACTGGAATATATGGTTAACAGGGCTCTGGTGAAGCCTTGATGGGCATAGCAAGCCAGAAGTGGGTTATAATAAATTGCTTAAGTAAAAATAAAGGAGAATAAAAAAAATGAACTGACAAAATAATGCGATTGCCATCTCCACCTCCCTGTGACACCTTGAGTACAAGCATAAGATCTTTCTTTTTTTTTTCAACTACAGGCCTATAATGTGTCTGCCTTTGACATGAAAGATTCTAACAGAACAGTTTGTTATGGAAATCTATAACCCATTAAAAACTGAAGACATTTACCTGCAGAGCAGACAGGTTATAGAATAGGAATCATAAGAATACATAGTTTACTACTTGAGAAAATCCTGAAAATGTAAGAAGGAAAAAATCTAGCAATGACAAGGATTAATGACAAAAGAGCTTATGACATGATCCCTTAATCCTGGGTTTTAGAAAGTGTAAATATGTTTAAAATTGCAAAGCCATGGAGTTAAGTGCATATTCGGTGTGATAAAGAACTGGATGAAAGTTGATGACACAGACTAACTTTTTTTCGCCCCCAAGTGACTTGCTATCCCAATGATGTCACTCAATGTTATCTTACAGAATTGTGAAAGGGGATTTAAATTCACAAAATTGAAAGGAAAAATCACCCATCTGGCATGTTAACTACTTCTAAGTTAATAGGAGTTGTGTCCCCCCTTCATGATTAGCTGTTTAGAGCATATCACAGTAGATGGCACTTGAATGGCAGTGATTTACATAGTGCTGGGTTATTAACCAATCAGGGCTGGCCTTTGGGTGCCACCATTGGTATATTAGCTTCTCACTTTGAGGGAAGCTTACTTTGATATTTTGAGCTGAAGGAGAGAAGTCCCAGTAAATTGCAGTGCTGATAATTTCAATTGGATATTTTGACATGGTGTATATGGATGATCTAAATTAGTCAAAAAATGCAATCAACTGAACACATTGGAAGATTTTTCAGACAAAACATAGGAACGGAATAAGGAATTGAACAATATACAATATCAGAGATGAAAAATAGGGAATAAGGATCAACAGCAGGAATAATTTACAAGGACATTAAATGAATCCTTACAAATAACTTGAAGTAGATTCACAGTATCCTTATGCAGGGCCAGATTAACCTACACCAGGGCCCTTAGGCTATTAGAAATATGGAGCCCCCCCCCCCCATTTTGTGTATAATTTTAAGTAAGTAATGCGACCTGTCAATCGTGTGAATAAAGTGGATTGTTATATGCTAATGTGTAATATATTCATTCCATTTTTTAAAGAAATATTTGTTAGGACATTTTTAAGTTTTAAGATATTATTAACAATATCTTAACAATTATAGTGAGTGCTCAGACCTCACATCAGGGAATGTTCTTATTTTGACAGTTTTATTGTTTAATTCATTTTATAAATTTATAAATTTATATTTATTTTGAGGCCCCTTCAATGTCTTGGGCCCTAATCTGTAGCGTAGTTGAGTATAGGCTAATCCGGCTATGGTCCTGTCAAATATGAAATTAAGAAAAATATGAATATTCCAGAATTTTTCCGGGCCCCTAGGCTTCAGCCTACTCAGCCTTATAGTATAATCCGGCCCTGTCCTTATGGGCATTTACTAAACTTAGTTTAATTTTTTTGTCTTTACTCTTGGTCACCCTAAGCAAGGCCTTCCGCCACTTCTCACATCAAAGGGTTAATAAAAAGGGAATTATCAATGCCATAAAATTTAAGACCAGTACAAAACGTGTTGAAATGGCTTATTGATGTTAAAATTGTAAAAGTTAAAAACACTAAATCATGACATTTAAAATGAAGACTAAACGAATAATGAGAGAGTTAAAATGACTAACCAGCAATAAAAACAGTTGTTAAAATGGCTAATTGGTGTTGAAATTATAAGAGTTAGAAACACTAAAACTGAAGGAGTTAAAAAAGATAATGTTTTAATAGATAGTTTTATATTTTGTTTACAAACTCATTCATCAATAAAAGTATTACTGCAAAGTAAAAAAAATGGTTTTAATAATAAATACTTTTATAGTTTGTTTACAAACTCATTCCCATATTTCAATTTCTGTAATAAATCATTTTCTTTTTAACTCTGTATAGTTTGTTCCTGCAAACTATAAATTATCAAATTGAACTACAGAAGTAAATTAATTCACCAAAATAATTCAACTAAAAAATAACTTTAATTTTTGTATCTCAATGAAATGTTTTGAATCCATAGTTTGTTTTTGTTGGTCCTCCTTGTGATGAGATGCGCTCTGTTATTGTGCACTCAGTTGTCCTTGCGATATTGGTGAACCTGTTCACCCTAGATTTTAAAAGATCAAGATTGAATTCATCAGGAAAATATACAGCACAAAACCAGCTTTTGGGGGGGGGGGGCATTAGACCGCTTGTTGGAAATATATAACTCTAACAGCTACAAAGAGGGACATATTAAAATATCCGGCAAAGTTGGACGATTTAACTGTCAAAAACGGATTGCATCATGAGGACTGATTTGACCGATCACCGCTAAAGAAGCAAACAGTTTTTTTACTTTCGTACTAAGCTTGCAATGCAATGACTGTTTGAGTTTTAGTAAAAAACGATTATTTTATTTTATTTTTTCACTAAATCAAGTATTGTAAACCATTTTTATTATTTTTTGACTGCATCTTAATTTTTAGTAGTTTTAAAAAAAAAAATCACAATGTGTATAATGGTTTACAATGAACGAATAATAGCTTTTTTACTAAAACCAAGTTGAATTATAATAAAAAAAACAACTAAAAGTTATGATGAAGGTAAATAGTAGTTAAAAATTAATTAAAATGGTTTACAATACTTTGTCCAAATAAAAATTAAACAATTTTACTAAAAGCAAAAAAATAACATTGCTGTGTCGGTCTTATTGAAATTGTGATTAAACAAACCAAAAATTAGGATGAATGTAAATAGTAGTCAAAAATTAATGAAAATGGTTTACAATACTTCATTTAATAAAGATTTAAAATAAAATAATCGTTTTTTTACTAAAACTCAAACAGTCATTGCCGTGCCGACTTAGTACTTGAGTAAATAGAAATACTGTGGAAGTACAACAGTAATAAATGTTAGCTTCTTTAGCATCTTTCAGTCAAATCAGTCCTTATGATGCAATCCATTTTTTATGATTAATTAATCCAACTTTGCCAAATATCCTTATGATTGAAAATTAACCTAATTGAAAGTATATTTTCAAAAAAATGACTAAAAGATAATTTGAAATAATGATAATTATAAATAAATTCTGTAGGCAAAGACGAGGCCTCTTTCATGAACCAATATTCAGCCTTAACTATAGTACGTTCTGCTGGAGGGAAGATGTGTCCTCTGTTATGTTAAATAGACAAGTTGGCAGCATAGAGAATACTCTGACCTTACAATGAATTCTTTGCATAAATGTCAATGAAGAAAATTAAATATATGTATATATATATGTGTGTATATATAAGAAAACCTAATTAATTATTTTTCTGTTTCCAATTTACTTAAGCAAAAAGCAGATCCGGTTGTGAGCCTCACAATATTGTCATCGAAGAGTCTAAGCTGATTTGAATTGAAACCCAACTTTTTTCTTTTCTTTTTTCTTGCCAACCTTTTCATCTTAATTAGGAAACTGACAAAGGTCGTTATTTATCTTGTGATTCTTATGGAGAGAGAGAGGGGGGAGAAGAGGGAGAGGACTAGAGAGAAGAGGGAGAGGACTAGAGAGTGAGAAAGAAGAGAGAGAGGACTAGAGGGAAGAGGGAGAAGACTAGAGAGGCAAGGGAGAGGAGAAGACTAGAGGCGAGGGAGAGGAGAAGACTAGAGAGAAAGGACAGAGAGAAAGAAAAAGGACGAGAGAGAAAAGGGAGAGGGGACAAAGAGAGAGAGAAAGGACAGAGAGAAAGAAAAAGGACAAGAGAGAAAGAACTAGAGAGAAGAGAGGGAGGACTAGAGAGAAGAGAGGGAGGACTAGAGAGAAGAAAGGGAGGACTAGAGAGAAGAGAGGGAGGACTAGAGAGAAGAGGGAGGACTAGATAGAAGAGAGAGGACTAGAGAGAAGAGAGAGAGTGCTAGAGAAGAGGGAGGACTAGAGAGAAGAGGGGGGACTAGAGAGAAGATGGGGAGGGGCTAGAAAATAGGGAGATGACTAGAGAGAAGATGGAGAGAGGACTAGAGAGAAAGGAGAAAGGACAAGAGAAAGAAAAAGGACGAGAAAAAGAGGATTAAAGAGAAAGAAAAGAGAGAGAGAAGGACAAAGAGAAAGAAAAAGGATTAGAGAGAGAGAAAGAGAACTAGAGAGAAAGGACAAAAGAGAAAACCAAAGTTTTTTTAATCATTCACAAAACAATAACACCATCCCATCTCAGAATTTCAGACAATGCTCAAACCCTGACAATGTTTAAAAAAATGCCAACTTCTTGTTTCTGATGACAACTTTAAAACAATTCTGTTTGGTGCACCTTCACAATAAAAGTCTTTGGCCTTCATTTCACTAATGCAGTTAACTAATACAATGTATTGAA
>VCCN01004446.1:5384483-5397860 GCA_006491835.1 Architeuthis dux | reverse complement strand
AATCATATCTAACATTCTGTCGGATTCCCTCACATCCAAACAACAAACATAGGTGAAAATAAAGTAATAGATATACAACATACCTTAAAGACGACACCACATGATGTTTCTAACCAGTAAGGCAGGTAGCATCTGTAACGAGAGATCAGAGCATCATTAAAACTAGGTGACCAGGAAGAGAGCCACAATGTACGTCATCAGTTTTTATCACAGCACAATAGAATCTAAGTTCACATGACAACAGACATTTACAGTTTGCAGATTGACTAACAGGGAAAAAAAGATTCAACAAAGATTTTGAATAAAAAATCTCTTCTGCAAGTTATGTGCCAAGTTGGTGGACAGATACAATTTCTGATAATATCCTGTACGTTAACCTCTTTACTTGTGTCTGAGTAGAGGTGTAGCTAGCGAGGTGGGGGCTCCTTAAGGGGCCTTTAACATTCAGCGAGATTTGATGAAAAAGGAACATTTGTAATAAATAGACATCTCATCATCATCAGCCGTTATAAGTCCACTGCTGTAGAGTTTGGTCATAAATAATACCTGATAATATCCATTTTGATTGTGTAATGTTCCACTAGAAATAATAAAATCCTGCTATGTTTGGTAGCAGAGCGTAGTTCCGATCTACGGACCTCTGGGTTATGGGCCCAGCACACTTCCACTGCACCACTCTGCTATGTTCAGTTTTGTTATGTAGTCCGTCACCTTCAAACATTTTTAACAAATACTTTGCTTCTTTGTACAGTGTCGCTCTGTTTTCATAGTTCATTCCTGTTAAGAACAGCATTTCTTCCCGGTTTGAAGATGTCCACTCAATTTGCTTTATATCTAGGCTCTTTTGGTCACCACCAATTGTAATCGTCTTAAACATTGTACCAAGAATTATTTCTTCTGATAGTTTTACTGGCCCTCCCTAGTATAGTCGCTGTTATCCATTCCTCTGTGCCTGGAAATTTGTACTGCATTCAGTCACTTTCCTTTAAACCTATTTCTTTTGGATTGCATGACTCAGTCTCCTTAGGAGGGTTGATAGAAGTCTCAGATATTATTGTAGCTGGTTTTCCTTCTACATGTGTATGTTCCTTGTTATTTGATTTGATCTCAGTTTTATCTATCGGTATGCAATAATGTCCAGATAATGTGATATTCAGTGCTATCATTCCCCATGATAATAGCTGTGTCATTCTATCCCTCCATTGGAGCCACGATGAGGGATGTTTTCAAACAGCCCCTTCTCAGCCACTCCCTCAGCTAAGCCTCAGCGTTTGAGACAGAATTTACCAGAAACACAAAACTGTGGGTCCTATACACATTAATCATGCAGAATGGCGATTTTAGTTAGTTTAATAAAACAGAAACATTTCAGGTAAATAGTCTACTTAGTTCAACATCAACAAACAGGTGCGGAAGTGGAAGGCAATTATGCTGCTTAATCAAAATCTAATAGAGTAAGCAAAAGTGATGTTCAAACTTGTCTGCAAGATAATAAGAACAATTATTTTTCTTTATTTAATTTACATACATGCTAATTAACTTTACATCACCGACTTGTCTATTTACTTATTAATTTGCTTACAATGCTAACTAAGCTTCTTACAATTGTAGATATTTGGACATTTTTTAGCTCAACATAAGAAAACATTTCCACCTTAGCCCACAATCTTACCTGGCATAGTTAATTGTCATTTCATCAACCCCATTCATTAATTTAAACATTTATTTAGAGATTTTGCTAATTTTGCACTTTAGTCATGCAACTGAAATACAAATTTCTAAGGGTCGAATTTCTTTTGTGAGCTCTACTAGTCATAAAGCGATAGAATCTTATATAGGAGAATGAAAATATCAGGATCTATATATTTAAAAGTATGCCTAATAAGTCCCAGCATTTTGTTGGTTTTGGAAATTTTAAAATCAACATGGTCACTAAAGTTGAGTTTATTGTCAACTGCAACTCCGAGGTAAACTTCTTCTGTTACTTAGAATAGAACAGCAGGGATCTCCAGAAGAAATTTGGGTAATATTGTACTTTGGAGACGCCACTGAAATAAGCATTTTTAAGGGTCGAATTCTTTTTGTGGGCTCTACTAGTCATAAAGCGATAGAATCTCAGCCGGCTACAAACACGTAGTCATTTATATGAATTATTTAATTTATTACTACTTAATGTTAACTTGCTCAATGTAGTCCTTCCATATGCTCCACTCCTGTGCATAATGTTGCCCCTTCCCTCATGTACTGGGAAGCTTATCTACCAAGGGGGGCAACTCAAGGTTACCCATGATTGGCTAACATCCCAGCACCACAGTAGATATGCAAATCAATCACCAATGCATTGGCGCCATCTACCCTGAAGCTTTCATTAACTCCAAACAGTCAATTATCATTGTTAAACACACCAAATATCGATCAGTTCTTTTAGTTCAATTCAATATAATATATATATGATATAAACGTAAATGTTATTATAATCGTTCACACTTACCACTAATAATGATGGATCAACGCTTGTGGTAAGCATCATTATATACTTTATAATCATCACTTTATACAATCTCGGTTCTCCTAGAGAAAATATTGTTTTCTTTCAATTTCACGTGCATTCAATCCATTAGACACTACAAATATCTGGAAATTTGTTAGTTTTGAAGTGAGGCTTTGATATTTTAATTATGAGTTTTCTGTGCTTTCATTAAGGGTTTTTGGTGGGGGCCTTAATTAAAGCACAAAATAATCACAATCACAATTAAAATTTAAAAAAAGAGAAGCCTCACTTCCATAAAACAGATGGAAAGTAACGGTCCTGTTTATGATTACAGTTACATTGTAAATAGAACCCCCTTGAAAATAATTTTGAAATCTTTGTTTCTGAAAAATCAAAAGCTAATGATGCTTACCTCAAGCGTTGGGACCAGCATCAAGCTGCCATTAGTTGTGCTAAGTAATAATAAATTAAATAATTTATATAAATTAAACTACTTGTTTGTAGCCGAGGCCGGCTGAGATTCTATTGTTTTATGACTAGTAGAGCCTACAAAAAAAAATTCAACCCTTAGAATTGCATATTTCAGTTGAATGACTAAAGTGCAAAATTATCAAAATTTTAAGTTAACATTAATATGTGGTACATGGTTGTATAAACTCAGCAAACAGTACTAGTTTAAACAACTTAAGCCACATACATGCTTCTGTATTATAAAGGAGGAAGATGAAATTAGCAATTGCCTACGATATAGAATTTATTTTTCTCCTGATTGAAGATTGTTTTAATCATACCACAAGAAAAATAATACTTTTTGATCTGAGCTCACAAACCAAGCATCATGCAAATTACCAACATTATGTAAGCACCTATACTTATGTAATGAAATGCACTCTGGTTGTGTGTGTTCGTTCATTTTGGAGCATATGTGACCAAAGGGCCATGTCATGTTATTGGGGCTGGAAATTGGATCAAGCGGCTGATGAGGTCAGACCAAAGAAAATATGTTCAACCAACCAGGGTGGTTTTAAGGGTTGCCGTGATTTTCAAATCGCTGGCTGTTTAGTATCAGTTAGGTCCGAATCCCAGGACGACAGCTCAGAACAAAGAGGGCTTGGCTCCCCTGCCCATTAGGGGTGAGGGAGGAGGAAGAATCCTTGATTTTTTTATTTACTACCATCACTGGTAGTGATTCAGCAAAGTGACCACTCATTTAGAATTTTAACTGAAGCAGAATTCAATACCTCAAAGTGATCTGCGAACCAGCTCGGAATCGAAGCTATCGACGGGTAATAAAGTGAACCCAGATTTTCAATTGAAAATACTGAATTTTATTGTCTTTCTCTCCCACCACGTAGGTGAGTTTTTCTCTGTGTTTATTTTCCTCCACAAAATTTTTGCTTCCATAATTGTATCAGCCCCGGAATGAAATGTTTCTCTCTCACATCGCCCAGAAGAAATACTACCAGCATTATCCTACACATATCTATAACCTCGATCAATTTTAGATCTAACATTTCTTCTTAATTACAACTGCATTCTGATTAGACATTGTCTTGTGTCACTCCACTTTCCACTTTGTAGAGTTCTGTCCTACTCCTTGATCCATTATGTTATAAAGCTTTCTCTCACACTGAGTTTAGATTTACACAATGAGAATAAAATTGCTAGCTCCGTTCTACTTTTCACCACATAAACCTTATTCAGTACTTGAGACCACACCAGCCATTAAGTGAATCCCTGTGGTATGTCCGGTAGTGCTGACACAATTATGTAAGAGTGAAAAAAGACCCCCCCCCCATTTTTTTCTTTGCAAAAAAGCATTTTTACAAAATTTTTACAAAATATTCTTTAAAAAATATTTCTGCAACTCCCAATAATCTTCATCGGACCCCAACTTTGAGAAGCTAAAAGTTTCCAAAAATAAAATAAAAACATTTTTAGAACATGTCTAGTGGAGTATTTATGTAAATTTGCAAGTTTCTAGGCCAAATGCTGTGCCCGGTAGCACTGACACAAGTAAACAACTGAGTGAAAAGGGAAGAATACCTCTCTATTTGGCTGGTTGTTCAGGGCTACAGTGATTGAATATAATTACAGAATTTGTACAAATTCCTTGTTAATAATTCATCTTGATGGCATTAATATTATTTAATAGGAGATAAAATCTCTATATCATCCAGCAAGCAGTGATTATTTGGTTCCTGGCAATTTCAGTTTACAAATCTGGTATATTTAAGAAATTTAATGATTGCTTTTAAATGGCCATGAAACAAGAGAAATAATATTAGTGGTAATCAGTGTAATTCTAAGTAAATCACTTTTTATGTGAAAGGATTTATATCTATGTATGTAAACTTTTCAATGTTTAATATTATTTCAATATTTTTAGATTTCAAAATTGACAGAATTTGGACCAAAGATTTCTGATTTTTATACATAACTTTTCAATGTTGAACCTCTTTTTGATTTTTGTATTAATATTAATCTTTGGTCCAAATTCTGCCAATTTTGAAGCCGTATAAGGATGTTAAAATAAACTTTTTGAAATGTGTTGGATACTTTTGGCACTCACTGTAAGTGAAGTAGCAATGTCGGTCTGTTTTAAAGCAAAAGTTGAATTCAGAAATAAAATTAAAAACAAAATAATGGGAGAATCATCCAAGTGACACATTTCCAGGAAATATCTTCTTTTTTTAAAGTTTTATTTTAGATGATGTCGATGTGAAATGCCTTTTACCGAATAATCAGATTTGAAAACTAACTCAAAGAGGCCAGATCTAAAGTTTCACAATTTGAAGAAAAAAAGAAGTGATTGAACAAAAGAAGAATCTGAAGAAATTCCAGTAAGGGTGTATTGTGTTGGAAATTGTGACAAGATGCTTGAAAAGGAGGAAAAACAAGGGGGGGGGGAGTAGCTGAGTGAGTGAAATGCAGGCACAACAACAGTAGTAATGGAGACAATGAGAAAACAACTGAAATGGAGACTGAATCCTACTATAATTCACCAAATGTCCGTCTGTCCATATATGTTAGTGTAACTCAGGAACCACACAGCATATACCCATGATATTTGATGTGTGTACTAAATCGGACCCCCGGGAATGTTTTAGGAATATTTTGGGAGAAAATTCAAGAAAAAATGATAGTGCGCTCACCCCATTAATTTCCATCTATCTAACTATCTATATAGTACTAAAAGTCTGATTCCGTTTATCTGTATGTGACCTCAAAGTAGCCAAAACAGTGCATTGTCGCCAGAAGTATTGGTTAAGGTACACCTAAAAAAAAAATATTTAAGCATATGTTCATGTTTTTCACTATAAGCGTATGTGTGTCTGTCCATATATGTGTGTAAGTATGTGTGTGTGTGTGTTTCTTTCCCAGACAAAGATATCTGTCAGCTTGGGGACAGAAGAGGTCAGAACACTTGACCCCTGTCACCCCCCCCTCTGTGAATACCAGTATCTTATCAGTTAGCCTGACAAGAAAACCTGGGAAGGATTGAGTTGAGGAATATTTTAATTAATACAAACATTTGCATCAGTATACATAAAGCGAGTATGGGTGTGTGTTTCAGATGTCCAATATGTGTGCATATATGTAGTTACATATGTGTATGTGTGTTTGGATTTTATCCAAAAATAAAAGATAGCATTTTGAAATAGTACTAAGCTCAGACCAACGTAAACCAGCCTTAGGGCACGGAGGCGTTGGCTTGCCTCCTAAATGAATTGACTAAGATCTGAATTTCGACCAATCGTTTTATTTAGTATGCACTGCAAACCAAACTCATTTGTCTGGTCTCTGGAGTTATAAGATCACTGGAATATTGTGAAGAGAAGGACAATAACATCCTATTGTTTATTTTAAAAACACACTTTGTCTTTTTTGCTATCGATGCATCCAGTTTTTCCTTTTTGCTTCTGGCTGCCATTTCCGGTTCCCAACAATTCATTTGAAACACGACTTCTCATTAAGGATGTATCTGCACACATGCGCAGATGGCTGAGTGATAATACACCCGCTGCGCAAAGAAGTCTGGGATTGAGGCTGCGACTTGTAGATGCAACAATTATGCATCGACCACAAGTCACTTTGACAATGCACACAAGCACATACGCGAATGCAGGTGTTAATGCTACATGGCCAGCCGGCCAGACCAACTTGAAAACGGAAGAAACCTATTTTGACAATTAAAATAAGTATTAGTTTTTGAATCTGATCAATTGATTGAAAATAACAGAACCAATAAATGAAATTGAATGAAGTAAAATGTTTGAATTGAAGATAAAATTGAGCAAACAATGGATCAGGATGTTGAAAATGGCCTAAACAGTCATAACATGTACATCCATCAGAAGGCATACATCAAACCAATACACACGGCGGAAACATGTTTATTAGGATTTTATGAATTTTAACGTTTTTTTTAAATTGTACAGTTTTAGAATTTAATATTTTATAACGTCTAGAACACTAAAACTGAAAGTATTTTTCATTTTATTAGTTTATTGGGCAAACAAGAGAGACACTTATTCATCCTGATCAAAATGCTGAGGTAAGAATATGGTTGTGAATCAGGTATTTGAGGCAAATTGTAATCTATATGCATCATGTTGCATTATGTGTGACAACCTATAATATTAACAAAGTATCCAGAATAATAATAAATGAAATTAGCAAGAATACTGAGGAAGGTGCTGGAGTACTGAGGAGAATGGCTGTCACTTGATCCCAAGCCACCAGACAAGGGGGTAAAAATTCATTTAATAAAAGGAAAAATCAATAATCCTGCAGTTGCTTAGTATCCCTCATCCTTCCTTTGTCTTCAGTCATTTCATCATCATCATCATCAGCAGCAGCAGCAGCCATTATAAGTCCACTGCTGGACAAAGGCCTTTCCCATCTCCTCCCATGACGACCTAGATTCTGCTAACCTCTGCCTCGTCCTACCTGCAAACTTTTCTATCTCTTTCCTCCATCTTGTGTCTGGTCTTTTCCTACTTCATTTACTGTCCCATAGGCACCGATTGGTTAGTCTCCCACCCCCCGTCTATTATCATCTCTTTTTGCTAGGTGACCAACCCATCTCCATTTTTGCTGCTTATGTATTTGTGATCCATGTTGATCTTTTTCTATCTCTTAGAGTTATCCTTAGCATTGCTTCTTCAGTCATTTATGGCTAAGTAAATTAAAGACATTGAACAAACTAGTGTGATCTTTTGTAGCCTTTCACATAGGTGTAGGAGTCAGGGGGGCAACTACCCCCCCCCCAAAAAAAAAAGAATTGGGGCAAAGAAGATTACAATTTTGGGCAAATCAAGCCCTAACTGTAGAGTTCTCATGGTCTTTCACAAATATACAAATGTCAATACAATAGTTAGTTTGATTGCTCTTTAGAGCGGACAAACTATTGTTCTTGTCTGTATTTTTATTCCAATTTTAGCGCGCTTCTCTTCCTACAGTTTTTGAGATGTCAACACCCTTCCGGCACTAAATGGTCCCCTTAATGCTGTGTATTGCGCTTACAGTTTTGAAAAGAATCAATTTTAAAAGGGGAGGGGCGTTCTATTTACAATGTAACTATAATGCTAAACCGACCCCTTACTTTCAGTCCACATGATATCTCTTAAATCTCTGAATGAATTTCAATGAAATATTGTGGAAGGGTGGGCAATAGTCTAAGGTAGGAATCTTTCACAGTCAATTCCCCTGATTTGTAGATATATATGCACAACATGATATCTCAAAAGATTTTCAATTAATTTCAATGAAATTTTGTGGAAGGGTGGTCAATACATTTTGGGGCGGATCCAGGAATTTTTTATAGTCACCTCTTCTGCAACGGCACAATGAAACGCGCAGTTCCTTCAGAAAACACATTCGTCCAGTTTATTTTTGATGTTCATATTCTTACCTTTCTTCTTATGGTTATAGTAGGAGAGGCTGTCTTGTGATCTCTCCATGGAGAGCTAACAAAACAGCACAATCAATTGGAGAGCTAACAAAACAGCACAATCAATTGGAGAGCAAACAAAACAGCACAATCAATTGGAGAGCAAACATGTGTCAGGGATATCTTTAAAGCCATTAGGAAGCTTAAATGGCAATGGGCAGATCATGCTGAAAGAATATCAGATAACAACTGAACATTGTGCCTCACAATGTGGATCCCCGAGATAATGTGCAGAATTGTGGCTGACAACAAATAAGATTTGTAAGGTTGGTTTAATGACAGATATTAACAGATTAAAAATGCAATAAAATACTTACTCACACAGATCCTTTATTCATACAATGACCGCAGTCAACGATACACACATGTCTACATGAGCTCCTCAAACCAATAACAATATGGCTACTCGTTCACCAGAACGAAAAACGCTCCCCTACTGGAAGTGGATAAGCACTCCTCTGTCTAAGGGGAATAACTCAAAATACTTAACAGCACTTACCCTCTTTTCCTTTCTGAGGTGTGCATAGTCTTTCTTCAAGTTTTAAATTACATTTTTTTAAGTTATTTTTTAAGATACATTATCAAAGAGATGTACAAAGATATAAATATCCATAATGAAAACCTTAAGAAAGGTCAAGAATATATGACTGTGAAATGGGGGATTTTTTTTAGCAAATTATTAAATACCAATAAAAAATGACAGGCTTATTTATGTATTGATCGACAATAAGGAGCCAAAAGTGATTTTTTATTAGGTAATTTTTTTTATTAATTCAAGTATCCTAATTTTAAGTTTTTTGAAAGTCTCAACTCAAGCTGTTTTAAAGGTTGAACGGACATAAAGTATTAAGACAAAATGTCATGTAAGAAAAGTCACAATTGATATCATGCAGTATAAAAAAAAGTCATAGAAATAACTTTTATTAAAAATATAACTTATTACAAAATAAAGTTGATGGTCGAATTTGACAAATCTGGCCGTTTTAAAAAGCATTTAGCCATGAACTTTTTGGTTTGGCCATTTTGACATTTTTTTTTTGGTTTGTGCTGGGAGTATTTGTAATTGTCCGTTTTTTTGGCCAGAGGCGTCTCTAGGTATCTGGTAACTGCTTCCCCCTTCCAACTGCTTCCTCACTGAGGGCTACATCTCGGAAAGGCAAGGAACAGACAGACTCTTTGCAGCATTCAGCGTTTAGTTGACCCAGTTTGTCTACGGATCTTGATCAGTGTTTTTCATTACTGTGGAGGCGGCATATCTGTGAAAGACATTGAAACAGCTACCAAAATAATCGAAGGGTGGACAAAAAAAATGAGATATGCCGCCTCCACAGTAATGAAAAACACTGATCAAGATCCGTAGACAAACTGGGTCAACTAAACGCTGAATGCTGCAAAGAGTCTGTCTGTTCCTTGCCCTTCCGAGATGTAGCCCTCAGTGGGGAAGCAGTTGCCAGATACCTAGAGACGCCTCTGGCCAAAAAAAAGGACAAATACAAATACTCCCAGCACAAACCAAAAAAAAATGTCAAAATGGCCAAACTAAAAAGTTCATGGCCAAATGCTTTGCATGGTAGCCTCTGCTGGCCCCCGGACTACTAGCCATTGCAAGATAAAAGCACTTGTCCATTGCAAGTTATCCATTGCATGATAAAATCCCTTGTCAATGGCAAGATAATCCATTGCAAGATAAAAGCTCTTGTCCATTGCAAGTTATCCATTGCAAAATAAAAGCCCAGTCCATTGCAAAATAAAAGCCCTGTCCATTGCAAGATAATCCATTGCAAGATAAAAGCCCTTGTCCATTACAAGTTATCGATTGCAAGATAATCTATTGCAAGTTATCCATTGCAAGATAAAAGCTCTGTCCATTGCAAGATAATTCATTGCAAAATAAAAGCCCTAACTCACAGATAATCACAATAAAACGGAAATTTCATCGAGTTAGCCACAGAACTGCAATGATTGAAATTTCTGTCATTCGCAGTTAATGGGTTAACTGATCTTCATTATTTTTATGTAATTAGGAATATTAGTTAAAGACAAAGGCCTCTGCACTACCACCAGGGATTTATTTTGAAGCTTTTGCTCTTCACACTTGTCAGCAGGGTTACCAGATTAGTTTTCTCAAAATGGGACACGAGTGTTCCAAAACCAGACAAATTGGTCAACCCTGCTCCAAATTAGTCATATATGGACTGAAAAAATGTATGGCTAAAAATAGCTAACAGTGACTAAAAGTAGCTAGATTATTATCACATTATGAAAATAAATAGCTAAAAGTGGCTTGAACTGATATCTGGTATATGCGTAATAGTTATCCATTGCAAGATAAAAGCCCTGACTTACAGTTAGAACTGAGCTGCCATCAATCACAATAAAATGGAAACTTCATTGAATTAGCCATAAAACTCCAATGACGGAAATTTCCATCATCCGCAGCTAATGGGTTAATTGCTCTGTCCATCAAAGATTAGATAAATTAAACTTGCCAAAAAGACTCATGAAAATCTCAAAAGCAATTTTTCAAAGATACAAAGGTAATCTTACATCTTAAATAGTGAAATCAATTATTAGTGGAAACAGCAAAGTGGCCTTGAAAAGAGACAAAAATAGATTCAACTTAGCAAGGATAGTCATTCCTGTGCAAACAACTTGGATTTTATCATACAACCAAATGCTATGTGCACAAAGTAGAAGTTTGTCTTCAGATTAAGAACAGTAAAATACATTGTGACTTTTGAGAGACAAAAAACAACAATTCAGGCCAGGAGGCAGGATCTAATTGTTGAAGACAAGACAAAAAATCAATCAATTACTGTCATTCCAGCAAACCACAGAGGGAAACCAAAAGAGAGTGAGAAGGTACATAAATACCAAGACCTTGCTCGAGAGCAGAACAAATTATCAAGTTGATTTATACCAATGAAGTACTTCGACTCTGCTGAAGCTAAGGACAAGAAAACCAATCAATTATAGTCAGTCCAGCAAATCACAATGTGAGAGGAAAAGAGTGTAAAAGTAGATAAATATCAAGAACTCGCTGGAGAGCAGCAAGAAGTATCATTCCAAGGGAAATTATGAATCACTGCCACCCATATATACTGCGTTGGGGGTGACCAATTAAAATGTTTGAAAATGGGGTGATCAATGAATAAGTTGCTTCTCTCACCTTTTGTTGGGCACTAAAAGAATTTTAAGAAACTTGCTGCCACCAGATCTTGAGTGATAGCCACCAAATACCTCTGGTGTGAAGAAGCATAACAACAAGGGGACAGTCATGCGTATCAATTAGTATAACTCTCCCGAATAGATTTGAACATTTAGATATCTCCTGAAGGATTGAGATTTTAAGAGACTTGCTGCCACCAGATCTTGAGTGATAGCCACCAAATACCACGGGTGTGAAGAAGCATAACAACAACAACAATAATGATGATAGTGAACCAAGTCCAAGAGCAATGACTGCTATAAAACATTAAAATAAAAATTCTAAAAATAAGAACAATGAATGTAAAATGTTGTATTGACATAAATCACTTACCAAATCTGTTTATTTCTGAATACTTGGCTTTTTTTTTTTATCTTATCTCCGGAAGAGAAACTCGGAGGAAAAAAGAAAAAGAATGATGAAGCTGAAATAGCCATTCTTCTGGAAGAAAAGGAAGGAAGGAAGGAAAAAAATGGCTGAAAGCTTTTGAAGTGGTTGCAGCAGAGTTTTGCTTGAATGAACAGAACGTAAAAAGATTTAGAATTTCCTGTCAAGCAGACTGTGGAGTTTGTAGTCTCCAAGAAATTATTCAGAAAGACCATCTTGTATTTTTAGCCTTGGTTTTGTTTGGTGGTTCTGAGGAGAAGGATGACATCCACCCACTGGGAAATATGACCCCAGCTCTGATGGGACCAAAAGCCAAAGCCCACAAACAAAGATGGCTGATGATATACAACTGAAACTGTCAGAGGTTAGCAAGATTTTGCTAAAATCCTACTTTACTCACATGGCAAATATAACCTTTATTTTAAATTAAAAATTGTTAATCTTTCCTTTTAGAGTTGTCACCCTTGCATCTTAAATCTTTGGGAGCTGCTAGGTGACGTGCCATCGGTCACATATAAAACGGCGGCCATGTTTGTTCAATCAGAGAGTTCTTGCAAATCATTGAAGAAGCAAGACGAATGCAGCTTATATGTGGAATTAACAAAAATCGCTGAATTTTACATAAATTATCCACTGACTAGAATATGCTGACTGCATACCCTGCAGAGGGGTAAGACTCCCGCCAAACAGGGGCCACCTGTTCTTTCAACAAAATCACAAGAATTTTAAAATGATTTTGGCATTAAATGACCCATCAAGGGTTGATATGCTGCTACACAAATCAATCAATCAATCAACATAAATTATCGTGTTCCATATTCTTTATACATTTTAAGCATCTAACTATAATTCACCAAATGTCTGTCTCTTCATCTGTCTGTCATTACATAACTCAAGGACAGTTAGACCTATGGCCAGCAAATTTTCTGTAGTTACTAATGGGATACCAGATTATCTTTTTAAGTTTATAGAGAGTGGTTGGATTTACAATGTAAGTATAATGCTAAACTGGACCCTTACTTTCTGTCCATCAGGTTAGCTAAACCAAATCTTTATATTTTTGTTTAACTCTATAAAGTAGACATCTAGCTGACAAAACCTGCCCATAGAGTGGGTTTTCAGCTAGTTTGTTTTAAAAAAATTAATAAATACCCCTACCACAGCTGGTATTCATTTCATTTTCTTAACAAAAATATCAATGAGGATTATGAAAACAAACTGTTTGACATTAAAAATACCCTGTGTCAGATGTTTAAAGGGCCTGGAACTCTAATTCAAGTTTTAATTTTCATAAAGATAGAAGGAGAGATTCTAGAAGAGGTTGATGAATTCATC
>VCCN01004446.1:5360625-5372445 GCA_006491835.1 Architeuthis dux | reverse complement strand
ACGAGCAGCCATATTGCATTGTGTTATTAGTAGATCAGTGAGGTCGAGAACACACGTGTGTTTATCATGACCACGGTCATTTTATGAATAAAGGACCTGTAATTACATCTTCTGTTTGCATTTTTATATACCTTACTTTCCAAAAAGTTACAGTTAGAAGTATGAGGTAAAGTATTTCGTTTTTTTCGATTAAACCAACTTCAATTTTAACCAATCATAATTTGTTGCAGGTAAATTTCATTACACAATTAAAGTGTCTACAAATACATTTAATTTCTCTAATCAACCAAACTACATTAAAAGAATGTTATCTATGGGTAATCACTAGTGAAAAAAAAATCTCAAAGCGCAATCTTAGATGAATCTAAATGACATACATTGAGCTCCGATAAGAATGATTTAAAATCTAGCATCAAATCAATTTTCACTAAATCCTACACTTAAATATAAAAACAACCATATATCTATATCTAATTCTTCTTATGATTTTTTTTCTTCTAATATATTCTTCATTGACATACTCTGCCTTGCTCTTTTGTAACCACTCTTTCCCACAATGTGACTTCGAAGAAAATTCGGACAAATATTTTCTAATTGAACAAATGAAAAACTAAAAGGTAATGCTCCTAGATCAGAATACTGCATGAGCATCACCTCTCCTAAAATGAAAACAAAAAAACAAATAAATAAAGGGAGAAAGCATAACATTTGAGCATTAAAATGGGCTCTGGATTGAGTGAAAAACCTAAAATCTTTTTCTTACTTCACTAAGAACTTCCAAATGCTATTACAAAATTGAATAGTTCCAAGTTGAAGAATTAAAACAAGTCAGCATTCTCTTTAGACAAAGCATTGATTTTTTTAACCCTCGTTGTTTCAAAGTCTTTCTAGACAAACAATTTTGCAGTATCATCTAAGGACCAGTAAATTCATATTTGATAACATATTTCTTATATCCACCATTACAACAATTATTATTATCATGTTTATTTGCTTCTTGGAATTTCTGCCTACATAGAATGTCAATCTTCGTTTGCTCTATAATATCTTAATCTTAACATATATGACAGTTGATGGACCCGTGCCATGCCTGAGACATTACAGCCATAGTTCCTCTGAGCTGTGCGTGTGCACACACATTTTGCAACCAGTGCACAAAGAAAATTAATGTGCGCACAAAAGGTCAGTAACATAAAATAATGTATTAATTGACAATTAAATTTATACTTATAAGTATAATAATAATAATAATACATCATGATTATACTGTTGAGTAAGTATCTTGAGTTATTCCCCTTAGGCATGAGAGCATTTATCCACTTCCGGTAAGGGGGCACTGTTTTACGTTCTGGTGAAGCAGCAGCCATATTGTTATTGTTATTGTCATTAGTAGATCAGGTAGCTCGAGAAGACACGTGTGTGAATCGTTGTCGCGGCCATTTTATGAATAAAGGACCTGTGAGTACCTCTTCTGTTTGCATTTTTAATCTGTTAATATCTGTCATAATACAAACCTTACATATACTCTTAGTTAACTGTTTGTTAACTAGTTAGTTGGTTTTTCAGACACCACATTTGAATCTCTGATCTCCTGTTCCAGCATGTCTTCAGCCGTGTTTAGCAGACAGTATTCATATCATAACATTTACAAAAATCTGTTTGTGTAGTTTGTAAGCTTAGGTTAATGACAGATATTAACAGATTAAAAATGCAACAAAATATTATGTACTTACAGAGATCCTTTATTCATATTAATGACCGCAGTCAACCAAACACGGGTGTCCTACACCAAGCTCTTTATTCTACTCATGAACACAATCAGTAAATGGCTGCTCGTTCACCAGAACGTAAAACAGCGCCCCCTATACTTACTTAACATAGTTTGTTTAAAGTTAAATGGCTTAAAAAACAGTAGAATCTGCTGGAACACTGGAAGCTCATGAACATTCAGCCGCAAAAAATATGTATGTACGATTTTAAAACTGGGGTTAATATGTTTGTATTGCTGTGATGCAAAAGTTGCTGGAGAATTTGCACACATACTTTTGTCACGGGAAACTACTAAAAATTAGAGGGAACATTGACTACCTAGTTTTTTTAAAAGTTCAAATCAGTGTTTAACACTATTGACTGATATTTGGTCTTCTTTAAGATCTTATTCTAAAGATTAAATCTAAGTTGAACAAAATATTTCACAAAATAGAGATAATAGAGATATCAGCAATGGTATCAGTGGCCACCACTTAAATTAGTCTGAGAGTTACAGGAATTTGAAGTGTCATTTGTCGAGATCAAAAGAGGTGCCAAACCATCTGGCATAGCAGAGATATTCATGTACTTTAAAAGTACAGAGATATTCCTGTACTTTAAATTGCAGAGATATTCCTGTACTTTAAAAGTGCAGAGATATTCCTGTACTTTAAAAGTATAGAGATATTCCTGTACTTTAAAAGTGCAGAGATAGTCATGTACTTTTAAAGCCCAATTGAGCTCTCAGGTTTGTTACAAAATAAAAGAATAGTGACTCTTTTAACCTGGAATAAATGTAAGTTAAAAGTATACTTTTGTTAGCTATAATGTTTTAATATATCCAGTAGGAAAAGTCCTAAAAGTTAAACTATTTTAATAAACTTCGTAGAATATGCAGTCCGCTCGGATGGTGTAATGGTTACCACATCTGCCTCACAAGCAGAAGGTCCGGGGTTCGATTCCCGGTATGAGCAAAGTGTAAAACACTTCATTAGGACAAATTTCCCTGTGCACCCAGCAGCTAATTGAGTACACTCTAAGCTGGGTGATTAGGGTGGAGGTATCCCTTCAATGGACTTGCATCCTGCCAAGGGTGTGGTCATAATAACTTGTAGGAATAAAGTCCTGGTCTTGACCAGATCACTAAGCTATCGCATGCAACAGAAACCGGGTCTTTGTCACCAGGTGTATACTCCATTGGGATTTGTCTCTTAAGAGACGGACACGTTACTTTTTACTTACTTAGAATATGCAACTAAGTTTTTCTTTTCTAATCTTAAGATTGTAAGCTTTTCCAAGGGAGTTAAATCTTGTCTTTTCATCAAACTAATGAAAAAAATGCTTATAAAATCTCAGTGAAAAGAATGTCATTAACATACTTAAACATATTTTCATCTATAATCCATATTTAATCTTTTCCATAAAGATTACCTGTTATAAGTTGCTTTATGTTACTGCAAATGAATTCTGGATTAGACAAAACAATACTTATTAACACTTTCAATGCTACTCGTTTTTAGATGCGCTATGCTTCTCTAGCAGTTGTCACTGACTATCTGACATATCAACATATCAAACGTAACTTTTTAATAAAGAATATTTGTTTGTTCATTTAAAAAAAAATCAATTATTGAAATCAAACTGTGACGTAAGGTTGTGTTTGCTTTTTAAGCAGACATTCTTTTACATATCTCATATTATGGTGTGTTTTTAGCATATATCGTAGTGTTTAATTTTTTAACACATCTCATATCGCAGTGTTTATTTTAAGATTTAACTGAACTCATGTTTAAATAGCACATCTATGGTCTGACTTTTAGGCTTGTTTAAAATTATACTCTCTATTGTGCTAGCCGTTTTTTGAAAAAAATATCAAATATCACGTGAATGAATAGATTGGCAAAAATAAATGCACACCTATTTTTAATCAACATGAATTATCTTGTTCATTCAAATAAAGAGTTGTTTTTCTCATGTGAATAATAAACCTTCTCATGACCAACAACTCATAAAAAAGAAAAACCTAGGATTCGAACAATGAAAACCAAAGGCCACTTTTAGAAACGATGGCCAGAAAAGTGTTTAGGAAAAGTTTTTCTCTCCTGAAGATTTTTGTAGATAACATTCCTGGGTCACCACAACTGCTAAATACAATGATCTTCAATTTTCTAATAGTATTTTACTTCCTATACAGACAAAGCCCCCTATACATCCAATCGAGAGTGAAAATACAAAACAACCATGATGTCAGCTATGGTATTGTAGGCTAAATAATGCTTGTTCATTGAGAACACCATATAGCTACATCAGGGATGTATAGAGGGCTCTGTCTGTATAGGAAGTGATTGATTGATTTGTTTAGCGGTACATCAACTCTTTATGGGTCATTTAATGCCGAAATCAGTTTAATATTCCCCCAAAATAGAGTCTTGCAACTTTGGTGAAAGGTTACCTTTCCTTAACTGGAGTCTTGTGACTTTGGTGAAAGGTTACTTTTCCTTAACTGGAGTCTTGCATAAAATTGCAGGGGATGCAGTCGGCATATTCTAGGCCCCAGCCGACAGGGCCGGTATAAGAAGTAAAGTATTGCTAGAAAAATGAAGATCTTCGTATTTAGCGGTTGTGACCCAGGAATGCTATGAATGAAAATCTTCATAGAAAGCAAAGTGTAAAATACCTGATGTCTAATCACGAGTTCCAATTCTGTGTTTAAGTGTACAAAACCCAGGAACAAATAAGTCTCAACAATAGAGAAAAGAATAAGAAGAGAAAAATATTTTCAAAGTAAAAAACAAAAAAATATCTTAAGAACTGATATAGGCTAAGTCATTAATTCAACGCTTATTCTAAAAAAGAAAGATTTTTTTAATCATTCTTAAGACTTGTATTTATTATTAAGCATCTGAATCCAATCATTGCCAGAGGTACACAATTATTTCTTCATGACAAAAATGCTTAAATTTTCTTTTTCCTCACTGTTGAACTACTGTACAAATCAATAAACCACAATTGTGCATATTTACATTCTCATAAAAAAGAATTTCATTATTTTGAATGGTATCACAATGAAAAAAAAGGGGGGGGGAGCTAGCCTCTTGTCAATAAGGATATAAGGAGGCACAGCTCTAATTTGTACAGATTTAGAGATAATGTTGTATAATATATTTCTGCAATTATTAACAGAAAATAATCTGAGTGGCAGTAACCTTAACGTCTATTGATTTAATAAACCTGATTTAGCCAAGCAATTTTGATGATTAAAAAAGAAATACATCTTTTTTTCTGCTTTCCAACTACATGAATGAATTTCAAGGGGGATAAATCAGTAACTTCTATTCGGATTATACTACTACCCATACTCAAAATTAAAAGAACATTCTACTTTATACTGTTGATCAAGTGTACCATGATGCATCCGTGTGGTGCACCGCCAAGATACTGCTGTGGAAACTCCGGCACTTGATGAGACTGCAGTTGTTGGTTCTTTGGGAAACTGAAAATGGGAAGATGGGTCATCTCGACAGATAACGAGGCAATGCGAAAAATAGGTGTTTTTAGCAATTCGATTTATTTGCAGTTTTTAGAAACTGCCCGATAAAAATGAGAAGACACAAAGCGAATTACTATTTCCCACATCTACACCTTGCACCCCTATCCCATCTTCAGTCACTGTCTTCATCGTACTGTGGTCAACTCCTACTGATTGTAGTAGTCCCAACGCCTGGTCCTAGACATTCCATGTCTTCCCTGTCCGGCTTCGCTCTGTTAACTGACATCCCCTTTCCTCAGTTGAGCCAATACCCCAATCCCCTGGTGACCTATTTAAACTCAACATTTTTTTGAGACACTTTTTCTTTCTATACTACCATGCAACGAAGGCTTTATCTGTCACATGCCCTTCACTCTGCTACACAAGAACTGTGGCTTATCTTTTCATAGCTTTTAATGGTTTAAACAGTATTACTCCGCTTAGAGCTACCCCGTTTAGCGCCGATTTTCTATGACACTCTTTTTCAAATATTTTTCGGAATGAATTTAGTAATGTTAAATTTCCAAAATAAATAATGATAAAAGACAGCATCATGGACAGTCTACGAAATAACTGTATACTGTATGTTAAGTAAGTATTTTGAGTTATTCCTCTTGGGCAGGAGAGTGCTTATCAACTTCTGGTAAGGGGGCGCTGCTTTACATTCTGGTGAACGAGCAGCCATATTGTTTTTAGGAGATCAGAGAAGATACACATGTCTGTCGTTGACCGCGGTCATTGTAAATATGTATGAATAAACTAGATCTGTGTGAGTACGTCTTCTGTTTGCATTTTGAATCAGTTAATATCTGTCATTATACCAACCTTACACAGTAGAGTTTGATTAATGTGCCATGTGTATGAGAATAAAGACATACACAATAATATATATCATGTAGCAACACCTAGTGATATTTCATCAGCTCTGGAAAGCAGCTACCACATGAGATACACAGTACTAATCCATTCCATCTGGTTGAGGCTCAACAACAACATCATATATTTTTAAATGATTGTTGACACAATCTCTATTTATGCTGTTATAATGACCCTGTATAGCTTTGTTTTGTTCAGGACTGTATCTAGAACGCTGTATACAGGGGTGTAGTTGGAGATTTGGGGGGCATGGCTCCTTGAGGGGCCCCCCTCCTACCAATATTTAATGCAGTGCTTCCCGACCCGAGGGTCCACCAAGGTATTACTGGGGATCTGTAGGCAGACCTTTAAAAAGCCTGGGGTCCATGAGCTTGTTGACTAGCCAGTCATTTCAAAAGCAGTGACTTGGCGAGATATTTGAGGGCCTGGGCAAGGGGGCTTGACTCCATAAGGGGCTTCCTCCTGCATTTAGTGAGGTTTGTTGTTGTGTAATGTTAGTAGAAATGCAGTAGGTGAACTACTATGCATAGAGCTTTTGGGGCCTCCATACATTGGGGGCTCGGGGGTGATTTAAAATCCCCACCCCAGCCGCTCCTTAGCTACACCCCTAACTGTATATACAAAAATGTTAAGTAATATTTTGGCAACAAATAACACTGATTTATTTCATGTCCTTTTTTATGAAACAGAATACAGAATTTAAACAAAAGAGGAGCACCCTAGTGACCTTGGAAAAGTCTTCCACACTCAGACATACTCAGAAAAACCTATTTATACACTTGTAAAATCAATAAAAGCAGGCAACATAGATGTCAGTGATTTGTAGAGCCAGTCAGGGCATAATTATGCCTTTTTAATTTTATTAATCACTGCTACCCACAACAGACTGGTTTGAACACTCTTGCTGGGTTTAGGTTAGTCATGTGTTCTGACATTTATATGTATCTATGAAATTCAAAGAGTGGATAATTTTATATTCAACAGAATATTATAATTATAAAGACATTTATTAATTGGCAAGTCCAGTATCGGTGTTAGCAATTGATAAACGAGTGGCATCATTTCTTTATTTATTTATACGATCCAGGCCATTCGGTTTTTTTTTTAATCACTAACACTGATGCCAGGCTGATACGAGTTCCCAATTAATAAATGTCTTTAAAGTTAGAGAAAGACCATGACTGCGAAATAAAGTGACGCATAACGATAGGTTGGAAAGCATTTGGTATAAACAGAGACATTTTGAAGAGCACCTTGCCAATTTGGTTAAAGCGTAAAGTATACAATGGTTGCATAATACCAGCCATGACATACATGGAAATTAACAAAGCGTGCTGAAAACCAACTTAGAATAGCACAGAGATCCATGTAACGGCTGATGATGATGATATATATAATGTGAATCATATTTTTCCTTTAACCATATTACTTTCAGTTGAAATCGGGGCCCTTAATTCTGCCTCTTTTAAACCCCAGGGTTTTAAATGGATCTGATGCATTTGAACATGCATAGCAAGGTTATCTGGAATTGCCTGGATTCTAATATTTTCAGAATTCTTTGCTAATTGCCTTTTTCTTATTTCTTACCCCATTTATTACCTTCCTAGGATATATTCAAAAATTGATTCAGAAGCTATTTTAAAAGACTGAAGCTTAAATACAAGAAGAACTAACATTCCAAGGGAAATTATGAATTTCCACCCATATATGCTTCTTTTTACCTCGTAATTAAGTAGTGGTAGTGCTAAAATTGTTACCTTGATGAAAATGCTACCAGTATGGTTTGAACCATAAATTCATGATTTAAAAAAAAAAAAAAAGCCTGAATGCGGTCGGACACAAACTAAGGGATCAATTTAGGTTAAACTTACAATGCAAATTCAACTGCCCACTAAAAGCCTATTGAGGGGAGGGGGAATTTTCAAAAACAAAAAAAAAACATTTTCTCTACTCATTGCTGCTTAATTATTTGTATAATATCTTTCACTCTAGATCCATGTTGATCTTTTTCTATCTCTTAGAGTTATCCCTAGCATTGCTCTTTCCATGGCTCTCTGTGCTATTCTAAGTTGGTTTTCAGCTTGTTTGGTTAATTTCCAGGTTTCGCATCCATAAGTCATGGCTGGTATTATGCAGCCGTTATATACTTTTCGTTTAGGCACATTGGCAAGGAGCTCTTCAGAATGTCTCTATTCATACCAAATGCTTTCCAACCTATCGTTATGCGTCGTTTTATTTCACAGTCATGGTCTTTCTCTAGCTTTATTACCTGGCCTAGGTAGATGTATTCATCGACCTCTTCTAGTATCTCGCCTTCTATCTTTATGACCTTTTTGGGGACCTTATCGTTGAACATTACTTTTGTCTTTGTTCTATTCATCTTTAAACCTACTTTTTTACTTTCCCTATTTAGGTCTGTTAGCATATTTTGTACAGGTCTGGTTAGTCACATAATAGAAACGTTACCAATATCTTTCAGCATCCCGTATTGGGGGTGATCAAGTGAAAAATTATTAACAGAGAATGTTGGGCAGCAATCACTAAAAACACTCATCATTGCTGCCAGACACTAACTAAAAAAACAATTTAGCATAAACTTATATTACAAATTCGATCCCCACTAAAAACTAATGGGTTTAAAAAAACAAAATAACTTTTTCTAAACATCATCATCAGCCATTATCAGGCCACTGCTGGACAAAGGCCTTTCCCATCTCCTTCCTCGATTGTCTTACCGGCAAACTTTTCTATCTTATCCTTCCAACTAGTGTCTGGTCTTTTCCTAATGCATTTACTCTTCCGTGAGCACCAATCTGCTAGTCTTTTGCGCCATCTATTGTCACCTCTTGTTGCTAGGTGACCATCCCATCTACATTTTTGTTGCTGAATTATTTGTATAATATCTTTCACTCTAGTCCTCCCTCTGGTCCATGTTGATCTTTTTCTGTCTCTTAGAGTTATGCCTAGCATTGCTCTTTGCATAGCTCTCTGCACGATTCTTAGTTGGTTCTCAGTTTATTTTGTTAATATAATAAGCAGTTGACTGTTGAAATTTTCAGCCCTCTATCTCCATGTGTACGGCCTGTACACACGATAGATAGCCAGCCAGAAGAACTGAAGAAACCTTTGGTGACAGTTTTGGTTGACGGTTTCTAATAGACATTTTGTTTGTCTATTCCTGTAAACTCCTTGTGGAGCATAGGGCCACAATCACAGGGTGCATTTGCTAGCTTCTTACCCAACCCTCCACCTTTATCCGGGCTTGGGACCAACTATAGTGACTGCCATACTGTAGGTTTTTTTCTGTCAGAGTAATGTTCTCTTAGATGGACTGGCTTGCCTTGCTATATATCCATGGCTGGGAAGAGAAGTGGATCCATGCCTTTCTCAAGGGCATTAGTGCAAAATAAACATAAGCAGCATCGGCCGAAGCGTTGCCAGTAAGCGCTACGCTACTCTGGACCTCCGAAACAATGGATATTTCAGTAATCAAGTCAAGATTTGAAAAACAGTTAGTGAATAGAAACCATCACTTGACCAACGGCTTTCGGCACCATGCTGTGTTGGGGTGATCAATTACAAAATTGGAAAAAGAGGGTGATCAATGAATAAGTTACTTCTCTCACATTTTGTTGGACAGTGATCACTAAAAGAGTCTAAATTTTCAAAAAAATGCTCCTGGACAGAAACTAGTCATCAATTTAGCATAAACTTACATTGTAATTTGAACCCCTCCACAAAAAAACCTACTTAGGGAGGCAATTTTTCTACACTTAACAAGGAGTAAATATTGAAATGATCTGCCCCCTAGTTCCATTTGTGAGGCCTGTACGCATAGACAGCCAGCCAGACCAACTTGAAAACTGAAGAAACCTATGTTGACAGTTTTGGTTGACGGTTTCTAATAGATAGATAAATAGATTGATAGGTAAAGTTCTATCTGGTCAGGGCTTGTATTTGGCAATAGATATCTTACAATAGATTATACTGCAATGGACAATGGCTTTTATCTTGCAATGGATAAGTACTACCCTTCATCACCAGTTACATTTAATGGGTTAATCGTTACTTGGATGAGGGGAAAGTGTAAAAATCGATGTTCACCTCTGTTCTGATATTTTCTGCCAAGTATTCAAACCAAAGACCCCCCCCCCCACACACACTCCTTCACCAAAGAATAAGATTTAAGCAAAGAACATACTTCGCATCCATTAGACGAAGCAGCCACAGACACAACTTGATTGTTATTCTGTGCTTTCCAACAAGCAGAAAGCTTCGGGTGAAAAACAGATCTTTTGTCGCAGGGAAAAACCGTTTTAAGATAATTCTGAATCGACGGAAACCAAAGCAAATGGCATTAGTTTTTCAATAGACCACTCTTAGGAAATTTGATTAATGTTTCTCTGTTTGAAAATCATGTGCTCACCTATTGAAACATGTTTCTCATCTGTGTATGAAAAGCATCTTTTGAACTCTTTGAAGCTACCCCCAAAAATTGACACGTCTCACCTGAGCTGCTTTAGTGCAAGGATCAGAAACGGAGTCTGGCATCGCTGCTCAAAGATGAAGTGGGATTCCTGCTTTCAAATTGATTTTTAAATGGTTTTCAAAGTGCCTTTTCAAATAATTCCATTACGGTTTATTGTTCTCTCTTAAGCATTTGTGGCCGGTATACTGGCAACTATTTGAAAGTCCATATACACTATACATTGAAACGTTCCCACACCACAGGAATCATGACCTCCTGATCCTAATCGGACCTGGGGATTTTAACCAATCGCATATATATTGTATAATGTAATTACATCTGCAATCACATCACTATTAAAACATGGTTCATGTTTCTAAATGAATAGTAGTGGTACTTTGAGTGTTAGGACCCCAGGCTCCTGGGGGTCAGTGCAGAGGAGTCATACATGTGAGGGCGTCGGTATTCAAAGGCTTAACTCTAATAGCTGTAGGTGGTGTCTGATAGTTAAGCTTAAGCATTGTTTTATCCCTATCAACATATCAGTAGTGTTAAGTATTTTGAATTATTCCCCTTAGGCAGGATAGTTCTTATCCACTTCCAGTAAGGGGGCGCTGTTTTACATTCTGGTAAACGAGCAGCCGTATTGTCATTGTGACTAGTAGATCAGTTAGCTCGAGGAGATATGTGTGTGAATCGTTGACCGTGGTCATTGTAAATGTATGAATAAAGGATCTCTGTGAGTACATCTTTTGTTGGCTTTTTTAATCTGTCAATATCTGTCATTAAACCAACCTTACAAGTAGTTCACACAATGGCAAGTTGCCATTTCTACTTGGTAGGTGAGACAATATTCTTTTTTTTCTTGTTTGGTCTATTCTCTTCCCTTCTCACTGCTTGATCAGGGCTTTGACACTCGGTTGGATTTGAGATTTACAAGATGCCTTTTGGGAACGGAAGCGGTGCAAGTGGCATAGAGATTAATTATGTTCACTTCAAACTTTGAAAAGGCATGAATCCATCTCTTCTCTCCTCTCCCAGATATGGGTAAAATAGCAGGACAGACTGTGTTCTTTAGCCTTGGGGAAGCAACCAATCTAGAAGGACAACTCTGATTCCAAACCAGGGAGTGGAGCTCATTCAAGGTGGTTGGATGATGTCCTTCAGAATTTTGGCTGGCCCCATGGTTTCCCCCCCC
>VCCN01004446.1:5306556-5317393 GCA_006491835.1 Architeuthis dux | reverse complement strand
GGTGATCAATTAAACAAATTGGAAAAAGGGATGATCAATGAACAAATTACTTCTTTCACCTTTTGTTGAGCCGTGATCATTAAAAATGTCTGAATTTTCAAAAACCAAATGTGAACGCTGCCGGACACAAACTAAGGGACAAATTTAGAATAAACTTATATTGTAAATTGAACCCCCAACTAAACAACTGTTTTGTGCGGGAATTTTCCGAAAACAAAAGAAACTGTTTTTTGTAAACATAAAAAGGAGTTAATGTCTAAATTTTCAGCCCTCTATCTCAATTTGGGATGGCCTGTACATATAGTGTGCCAGTCAGATTCGCTTAAAAACTGAAGAAACCTATGTTGACAGGTTTGGTTGATGGTTTCTAAAAAATATATCACAGTCCCAAACAGTCACATATAAAATAAGAATTTGAATATTATAGAATAAAAGTCCTAAGAAAAGTTTTCCTACTTTTATTTTTATTGAAATATTACATCAAGATTGAATTAACCTTCTGGCTTCATATATCTATCTATACCAATATTTGATCCCTTTGTTTGTCCATGCCTCTTCTCTGCTAAAACTACAAGGCCTAATATTCTATATGTAGACTGAGAAAAGGTCAACTTCTCACATAGGCTATGTGAGGTTGACCTCAGAGGTCATACAAGCTAATTAGCGTGCCAATCTCTAGTCCTAAACATGGGAAAGAAATGATTTTTATATTAAAATTTTCTCCAATAATTCTTCTTACGAATGGCACAAACTTTTGTTACAAAAGAACAATAAAACAATAGTAAGTATTATTATTAGTAGTAGTAATAGTGACAAAAGACAGGCATACACACAAATCTGCTGTCTATAGGGAATATACCTCCCACTCAACTTTTTTCTTGGTGGGCGATATGAGTTTACTTAACGACCAAGCAAAACGTGATAATAATGTTTTCCCAAGTGACTAGTTTTTAAAGATATTTTGGTTTTTACAGACATTTCTCACAGAAACATTACATAAAACATCTTTTACAAATAAAACAGAACAAATATATATCTTCACGCACCTTTCAATAACACTTAGAAAATTTATTACGTCTCATTCTTTATACAGTGTAAGCAACTTCTTCAAGTACAGCAATATCTGGTTCTAAACACTGCATACAAACAATTTATATATCCGTATTTTATAAAAATCATTCAAATTACGAATGGGACTAATATTTATACAATAAAATTAATTTTTTAACAAGTTCTATGCATTCTTTCGTCACACATTGCTTTTCTGTCATAATCGTTAGAAGGTACCATTTTCTTAGATGTAAAAAATTCTGTATATTTTCTTTATTAGATTATATCAGGGCTGATACCACCATATTCAGCGGGGTGGGGTCCTATTCGATACAATTCTTTTTAAAATTATATATGTGGCAAAAAATGAAAAAAATATTTCCCAATATTCATTTTCGACGCTTTACACCCATTAAAACTTATTTAACAGACATCTTTTCATATTTTTCAGATAAATTTAATTTTCTACCTTTTCCAGAGGGAGGGACAAGAATTACAACTATTATGTTACAATGGGCTGTTCTTTTCCTTCCGTCTTATGGAAGTATGGCCTTGAAGTATACGGTTAGTATTTTCCAGTTTTTGGTAAACAAGCAGTTCTTTATTGTGGTTAATTAATTCCTTTCTTAAGATCCACGGATTCATAACGTTGTGAAGGTGGACATCTCTACTTCTTTGTTCTACCAAGACGATACCAAAGTTCCTTTTGCAATGAACACTTTCTCTGCTTATCGATACAGGAGTCTGTCCCACGTGTGGCAAAAAAAATTTTTTTTCAAAGAAGTTGTCATTTTTTTTTTGTCTCTCAATAATATTTCCTGGAAGTAATCGCATACTTCGAGCCCTTACTTCTGTAATATGGACACAAAGTAATGGCCCATTTTGAATTACAAATAATTTGTAAATGTAAGTGTAAGCTTGCTTAAATGACAGATATTAACAGATTAAAAATGCAAACAGAAGATAATGTACTTACAGATCTTTTATTCAAATATTCACAATGACCGCAGTCAACCACACGTGTGTCCTTCTGAGCTCTGTCTTCTACTAATAAACACAATGCAATAATGGCTGCTAAAACAGTGCCCCCTAGCGGAAGTCTTCTGCCTAAGGGGAATAACTCATGATACTTACTTAACAGTAAGCCCAACCCCCTCCCACAAACTTCACGTACACAAATTATTTATTCTCTAAAATGACTAAAATTCCCAGAGGTAAATACACTTTTTATGGATTGAAAGAAAAAAATGAATTGCCAAATCTTTCATTTCAAATCTTGATATAAAAACTTCTACTTATTCACATGTTGAACTTTCTTCTCATAGGCAATGCCGGGTATCCTTGCTAGTTTGCTGTTAAGTCAGAATATAGGTGGCCTATCACGATTTCAATATAAAATAAACCTCCGGACATTATAGTATCCTATCGATCACTTTGTAGATTAGACACTGAAAGATTCAATAAAAACATTAATGTACACAGGAATGGACAAGATTATTATCTCCTTATATAATGAACAGTGTGACTTTTTCTGTTTCTCTGTCTGTAACAATGGACTCTTCCACTTGAAGATAACAATTTTGCTAATAAAAATATCTTCTACCCACCATTTGAAACAATGAACTTTTTAACTGTGACACACACATTCCTGATTTTAACTCATGAAGTATACTAAGTGTCACATACAATTTAATTGATCTGCACAGTCTCTTATATAATATTATATTTTATCCTTGATTTTAACTCATGAAGTGTACTAAGTGACATCTAATGAACATCCTGGTGCAGTCACTTTGCCTACCCAGAATCCCACATAATGTTCCTTCAAGTAGAAATGGGTTTGGGTTCTTATGAGTTAAAAAGAATATAATAATTTCATACAAATTCAAATATATCCATCATTTTTTCATGGGGAATAAGGGGATTAAGAATAAGACAAAGGCAATCAACAAAGAATTCTGAAATATTTGAATCCAGGCAATTCCAGATAACCTTGCTATGCATGTTCAAATGCATCAGATCCATTTAAAACCCTGGGGTTTAAACAGGAACAGAATTAATGGCTCCGAATTCAACTGAAAGTAAAAAAAAACGATTCACATTTTATATATGTATATATATACACATGTATATATACACATATACAGGTCTGGTTAGTCACACAATAGAAACCATCACATGACCAACATCGTTTCGTAGCATGCCGTGTTGGGGTGATCAATTAAAATATTGGAAAAAAGGGGTGATCAATGAATAAGTTACTTCTCTTGCCTTTTGTTGGGTACTGATCACTAAAAAAGTCTAAATTTTCAAAAGAAAACAAGCATAAATGCTGCCAGACACAAACTAAGGCATCAATTTAGCATAAACTCAAATAGTAGATTGAACCCTTCTCTAAAAACCTATTTAGGTTTTTTTTTTCCAAAAACAAAAATTCATTATTCTAGACATCACCATCAACAGCCATTATAAGTCCACTGCTGGACAAAGGCCTTTCCCATCTCCTTCCATGACAACCTATCTTTTGCTAACCTCTGCCACGTCTTACCGGCAAACTTCCAATGAAACGAGTCCAGTAGTCATCCCAAAGAAATCCAAATATACCTGTGAATCTTTTCAAGGGGATGAACTAGTGTATATATATATATATAAACAGACATACATAGTTGTTGCTCTCATGTGGTCCTCTATAGAGGTAAAAGGCAAAGTAGCAGGCAGTGTCTATCCTGAGGCTTTGGGTGCAACCGATAGGAATCCCAGCAAGAATCTCCTCCTATTTGAAGGTAAAAGCAAGAAATATCTTTAGAATAGACTCACTATAGAATTCTCTTTTCACAATTAATGCTAATGTAGCCAAAGGCTTTCTTTAGGTTTCTCCCTTCCAAACAAGACTTACCAATCACCAATGGAATAATAGGAATTCTTTTCTTCAAGATGAAATCACTTTCTGATTGTTAGCAAGTATATATTTTTTTTTCTTTCAAAATTATGCAGCGTTTGCAGTTAAAAAGATTTCATGTCACAATGAACCTAGCTGGCGTGAAACTCTTCCAGAAATATTTTGAACGAAGCAAAGTGAAATTATATATTCAAAATGCTGCATGTCGATGTTTCTCCTCGAACCAAATTTAAACCTAGAATTAACAAGGGAAATGTGTATTTTCGGAGAATTCTAAATTCCTACCAGAATGTGAAGTACATTTTGTGAAGAAAGTGAGTGTGTGTATGTGTAAATTCTACAATGGGGCTTTATTAACTCACTACCTGTGGCAGGTTGTGAAAAGCAAGAAGGAGAAGAAAAATGCTTTTATTTAAGAAAATAACATATATTCAAAAAACGTGCACTGTAAGAGGAGGATGGTCTTACTGTAAAGGTATTCTTCTGCCCAACTCCCCCCAAAATATTACAAGTAGTAACAAATTTATTCACTTTAATAATTACTACATCTATGTAGGAAAAAACACACAACAAAAAAACCTGAAATGACCATGAATTTCATCATGAGCTCTAATGGGGTTACATAAATACATAGGTGATTTATGATTTGTTATTCTAAACATTAAGGTACAACTGTGGAGCAGTTTACAATAAAAATTAAATAATAAAATAATCAGTTTTTTTACTAAAACCAAACTAACAACACTGCCGTGCCAGCCTTACTGAAATTGTGCTTAAACTGACTAAATATTTGGATGAATGTAAATAGTAGTCAAAAATTAATAAAATTACTTCATTTAATAAAAAAAATAAAATAATCGTTTTTTTAGAAATACTGTATAAGTACGAAAGTAAAAGATATTAGCTTCTTTAGCAGTGATCGGTCAAATCAGTCCTTATGATGCGATCCATTTTTGATGGTTAAGTCGTCCTACTTTGCCAAAACATTAATTATAGTAATTTCTAAATTTTATAGCCCGGCTTCATTTTCTTATCATCAAAGTAGGAGAACAAAGCACGTATTATTTTTTAATAGACTCAAAGATAATTTTCTAAGATATAAAGAAGAAATTAATTGAAATCTCGAACATGACATATGTCCGACATTGATGCCATAAAGAGATCACTTAACATGATCAATACATAAAAATTACCAAAAACTACACAGACTTTCAGGTCAATGAAACCCAAATAGTCATTTGTTCTATAAAAGAATAGGTTTTATCTCCTTCCCCGCACTTCAGTCAACACGAGACAGTCAAAAATGAACAAGGTAGATTATCAATGCAACGGGGGACTTTTGTTTACCATAATCAAATTCCAATGTGTATCTTTAAAAAGATATCACGTATCATTAAAGTGTAAATACGAACAATGATGGTAATAGTTACAAAATCAACATCCTTCTTCTTGTCGCTATTTTCTTTCCATCGTCTTCCTCAGTCTCTTCCTTCAACTTTCAATATGATTTCTATCTAATGACCATCATTCAGTAAAATGCAATAATCAGAAAGAAGAGAAACATATCAAGATGATTACTTTATCAAGATGATTACTTCATCAAAGAATACCAAATCCCATCCCAGAATCATTGATCCACCGTTCTTATTACAGATTTCAACAGGCTGTATTTATCTATCGATATAATGAGCTGTGTGATTTTGTTTCTGTTTCTCTGTAACTATAGATTCACCCATATGCTAGGTAATAGCTTTTGGGGCTAATACACCCTTTAATGTAATGTTTATATATCTATGTATATGTGTATGCTTAATATCAATAAACATGCTGAAGCAAGCTACCTTCCCAGCCCCCATTAATGGATGTGGGAGCTGGGAAGGTCTCTTAGACCACAGGTGATTGCCCTGAATGCACATCTTTGTTCGTCTCTCTTCTTTTTCTAAACATAGCTAAATATGGTTTGGACCAAACGAGTTTAACCAATACAGCTAAGAACAAAAACAAACAAACAACAAAGGCGTAACACTAGCAACATAATAATTACCAATGGAACAGGTCATAATATACAAGTACGGCTAATCATTTCTAGAGTGTACTAACAAACATTTACAATTATATGATCTCACACAATATACAAGTACGGCTAATCAGTTTCAGATACCAAGTCAGAAGTAAATTATTAGGTTTCCATTTCTGGAGTCTACTAACAAAGATTTACAATTATATGAGTCTCACACAACTCTATATATGTAATGAACAGTGCGACTTTTTCTGTTTGTTTCTTTGTTTTGTAATATATAGTGAAATTAAGATAAAACTAGCATTCCAGGGAAAATTATGAATCACTGCCACCCATATATGCTGTGTTGGGGGTGATAAATTAAAAAGTTGGGCTGTGATCACTAAAAAATGTCTGAATTTTCAAAAACAAGTGTAAGCTTACATTGAAAGTTGAACCCCGCCGCCCCCACTAAAACCATATTTTAGAGGAGAATTTTCAAAAAACATTTTCTCTACTCATTGAGGGAAGTGTGTATACAAAATTGTCTACTATAAACGGTTAGGGCTGAGCAAGCTCCAGATATATAGATAGATAAAATTGAACACCCCTTTTAAAAACCTATTTATGGGGAGAAAAATTTTTTCCCTACTCACTGAGGGGAGTGTGTGTGCAAAATTTCAAGTTTCTAATATGAACAGTCAGGGCTGAGCAAAGTCCGGATACATAGATAGATACATATAAATGTGTGAACACATGAATAACCTAAACCTTTGATAGTGGTGATTAATTAATTGAATATTTTTTTAAATTTTTAAATGAATAAAAAATACATAAAGAAATTTAAATATATCTATGAATCTTTTCACCAGTAATAACTAGTCTATATTAGGTTGTTTGGAAAGTCTTATTCTTATTGACCTTTGTCAAGGTTGACTATGGGGGTAACAGCTTTTTGTTGTTAAGTTAACACACGAACACACAAACCAAGTGTATTTCATTACACTTGTAACCACTGTGGAACTTTTCAATGAATAGGATTGAAATAAAATGGAACTCTTTTGTGAATTGAATTTAAACATTTTTTTTAAAATTAACAAAAAGTGCAAAGGTGATTTCAATCAGAAGTTACTCCCCTTGAATTATTTTAAAAAAAACTGAAATGAATTTTTAGAGTTAAACGGGTGAGTACGATCATTCTGATAAGCCTGGTTCTGGAAGACCAACCATTTTGAACAATGATTTTTTAAAAAGCACCTCTTGAAGCAGATCCTTATCAAAGCAACAGGGATTTAGCAAAAAGGCATTATGCTCAATTATATGCAAACATCCAAGCATTGGAAAGAGATCTCACAAAGGGATTCAGATTACCTGTGAACTTTCACCAGAACATTAAGTGCAAGTGCAACATTTAACATGAGTCTGCTGAACAGGAATGAAAGCCTTTTTCTTCACCAGATCATTATTTACAAATTCTTTATTGTAAACTCAATAGGCCAGGGGTCAGCAGGGCCTACCGTGCACCCCCCTCCATGATTCTACATTTAGGATACCAAAATGTTCCATAGGTTGTCCTCTTTCAGAATACAGATGTTCCCAAGAAAAAGGTTGGAAAGAACTACGTCATTTGCATAAAACAAAATGGCAGTCAGCACACACCAAAAAAGACAGAATTTCATATCTCGTCTCCCAATTGACGTATCTGAATAGTTTAAAAGGCTAAATCATGATTTTCAGACATGAGGAATTCAAAAATACATATTATTTTACCATGAAATAATGAATTTGTAGGTATTTCAGGATTTTACAAGGGAATTCAAGTATATTTTATAGGCAAAATTGTGGATTTAATTCATGAAGGAGATGTATATATATATCGTTAGAAAGAGAATTTCCTCATTTCCTGTCAATTTGTATCTATTGGGCTTAAAAAGTTACAGCTCAAAACATGAAGCTAAGTATTCAGCATTTCACGAAGAAAACTCCAAGTATGCAGTCCAAATTCTATGGATCGCATAATTAATTCTTGATGGAGGTATATAGATGTATATATCGTTGGAAAGAGAGTTTTATCAGCTTTCCAATGGTGTATGTTGGGATTAAAAAGTCACAGTCCAGAACGTGAAGCTAAGTATTCAGCATTTTACGAAGAAAACTCCAAGTATGCAGTCCAAAATCTATGGATTGTAGAATTAATTCTTGATGAAAGTATATATATTTATATCATTAGAAAGGGAATTCTATCAGCTTTGTATCTGTTATATCTACAAGCAATTCAATCTGGGATTATACCAGGTATGCGCAGCTTTGATAAATAGAAAGGATGTTATTTTCCAGAATAACAATGCCAGACCTCACTCCCAGGAGAAAATAATGTCTTATGCTGGGAAGTTTTATACTATTCTCTATTCTAACACCTTCAGATTATCATTTGTTTTGATCACAAGAACATTTTATTATTGCCATGATATTCACAAATAAGAAAGACATCAATTCAGGTCTATCGATTTTATTTTAATCAAAAACCCAAGAATTATATTGGCAATGAATGGTAAACCTGCCTTTATGTTGTGCACATGATAATTGTAATAACATATATTGTTCTCTGGAGTCACTGGGTCCTTGAGAAACCATCAGCACTGGCCTTTATTGTCTATAACTCAAGCATCTCATAGGTGCATTGCAATAGAAAAGCACAACTTGAACAGAAAGGATGCTATTCTCCAAAATGACAATCCAAGACCTCACTCAGCAAAACAAACCCAAGACAGTCATAAAGCTAGGAATTTTGACATATCCTCCATACCAGATTTAACAATTTGGGATTATCCTTTATTTCAAGTATTAAAACATTTTTTCAGTGCCAGGGTGTTCAGAAATAAGGGAGATGCCAATTCAAGTCTTTCAACTTTTTAATCAAAAAACCTAAGAATTTTATTGGCAGGACATGGGAAAATTGGGCAATTGTAATTGCTAATTAGTGTTAATATATCATTACTTAATAAAATTAAACTTATTTACATTTGTATCCTTATTTATTTCCCCCTTAAAAATATGATATTATTTTGCAAAATACATAATATTTTTTGTTAATATGAGTTCAACTCATCCTTTTTTCTGTCATGAATAAATAATTTGACTAGGTTATAAAAATCACATCAGATCAACCTACGCATTTTATTTATTCTAATAGTTATATTACAGTCATTAGAGATCCAGTTCTGTTGTACATCCAAAGATTTACAAATTATCAAGTTTAAAATAATTTCTCTTACATCTAACTATAATTCACCAAATGTCTGTCCGTCATCAAATATCTCAAGGATGACTAGAGCTACAGCCACCAAATTTTCTGAGGTTACTAATGAGACACAAGAGCATGTTTTTAGCATATTAGTTTCTGAAAATTCCCAAACTTTTCAAGTCTTTAGCGAGGAGTTCAGTTTACAATGTAAGTATAATGCTAAATTGGACACTTACTTTGTGTTCATCCGGTTGGTTAAACCGAAACTTTACTTTTTTGTTTAACTGTATCAAGTAGACATTTAGTGGAAAATCCAGCTTGTAGGTCAGATTTTCAACTAGTATTCTCAAACATCAAATTCTGGGAGCATTCAGTGAAAAGTGTATTCATGGTCTTTGCTTTACAAGGTCAGCAATCCAGCACTTAAACTAAGGTAGATTTATTTGCCAGCATAAAGACCTTCCCCAAACCTCTCGATCGTGGAGGGCACAGTGCCAATATTTTCTGCATTTGTCTAAATCGTCACACCATCTTCTTTTTTGGCGGCCAAAATTTTGCATATGATCTTTCGGGAACCACATTGTGAGTTGTGATGTCCAGAAGTTGTCTTGAGATTCTTGCAACAGGACCTGCCTGTTATCATTTGAGTTTTCTAATTGATGCTATGACATCTTTTACTCCTGTTTTGTTCGCACAGCCAAAAATATTTGCATCCCCAATGCAGCAAATTTGACATGAAGTGGAGTTTAGGGTGGGGTGCCTGGCATGCCAAAAAATGGCTCTTGTCCCTGCAAGAGCAAGGTGAATCCTGTGCAAACTTGTCTTGAGGTCACAGGACAAATCTTGAGCCAGCTTGTCTTGCTCACACAGAGCAATGCCACACCTCAGTAAAACCTCATTGAAAATGGCATCAGAGTTGCGTCCAACTGGTCAGAACTTACTGGCAACAGGATGAATTCCTGTGCCGGGCATCTCAAGGGCTTTCTAATTGCCAAGTGAACAGAAGAAACCTTCTTTAAAACACGGAATGAATACAAGCAGAATGCACATTAGCTTTCAAATAACTTGGAAAAATATCAAAGCAATTAGTTTTTGACTGAAAAAAAGAAAAGAAAAGCTGCCTTGTCACTGTTGCATTAATTGCGATACTTGCTTCATGAGAGTCATGTTAAAACTTGCCCCCTAGACAAGCATGAAACCTAATTCAATTATTTTAATTGGGTGGGGAGTGGGTTTATATCGTCTCCGAGTAAACAGACAATTTCAGATGACAATTTCTAACGAAAATGTTTTGCATCCGAACAAAGTCTGCTGCGAAAATAGTTTTTGCTATAACAGATAATAAATAACTTTTTTATTCCAATTTTAAAATCAAACATGCCTATAAGATCAGTTTTCTTTTCTAAATATAAATAATTGGGATTGAATCCTTCTTGCTTTCTTTCTTTCATTGTATCCATAAAAGAAAAAACTAGCCTTTAACTTGTAAAATAGTAAATTTACATGCTGGCTGGATTAAGCTAGTGTGGTCCCTGTAGCATATGTTATAAAGGGGCCCTAAATTAAAAACAAAATCTCCTCCTAATTAATGTCTTAACACCTGTGTCTGTAACGCTGTGTCCTAAAATTCATAATTTGACCAAAA
>VCCN01004446.1:5189436-5203135 GCA_006491835.1 Architeuthis dux | reverse complement strand
TTGTAGGGATCATCAGTTGTTGCCATGGAACTGTTTCGGGATATAATACATATATACATATAAGTACAGACATGCCTTTGGAAACGCCTATACGTGAGATTTTTGTAGATAACATATTAAACAGGATGAATTGCAAAACAAGACTGATAATCTTGGAAGCCTTAGTTATTAAAAAGAGGAATCCAACACTGAATAAAATTTTCTTTGGCCAGTGTCAGGGAGTTTTTAATGTATTTTGCAACTGAAACCCTTCCCAAATTAGAATTTAATTTTCCCACCACGCAAAACATCACATGAACACACTAATGGCTAAGCCAAATACATTGTAGTTAAAATAATTGTGGAATTGGCTAATTCTTTAGCTGAAAGTGCTAGGTACGATAACACTTTTGGACAATTATTACACTCCATGGATCCAAACATACATTCTCTTGTACGGAAACATGAACATTTTAATAAAAAATTAACTAGATGTTCTTTGTCCGTCGTATTTAACCAGACATACATATACATATATACATATCATCATCATCAGCCGTTATAAGTCCACTGCTGGACGAAGGCCTTTCCCAACTCCTTCCATGACAGCCTATCTTGTGCTAATCTCTGCCAAGTCTTACCGGCAAACTTTTCTATCTCGTCCCTCCATCTTGTGTCTGGCCGTCTCCTACTTCTTTTACTATCCCATGGGCACCAATCTGTTAGTCTTTTCCCCCATCTATTGTCATCTCTTCTTTCTAGGTGACCGGCCCATCTCCACTTTTGTTGTTTAATTAGTTGTATAATATCCTTTACTCTAGTCCTTTCTCTGATCCATGTTGATCTTTTTCTATCTCTTAGCGTTACCCCTAGCATTGCTCTTTCCATGGCTCTCTGTGCTATTCAAAGTTGGTTTTCAGCTCGTTTGGTTAATTTCCAGGTTTTGCATCCATAAGTCATGGCTGGTATTATGCAGACATTATACACTTTTCGTTTTAGGCACATTGTGAAGCAACCTGCCATAAGTGTCATCTAAAATAATTTTCCATCTGTCATTCTAAACTACAGCTTCAAAGTATTTTGTTTACTTCTCTTCAATGTTGCCAATTTAGATATTTTGTATTTATAATTTTGATAACTCTAAATAGTGGAAGTCAAGGGCGATAATTTATAGAAACTATGAAGAAAGGTCTACAATCTGTAATTCTTTATTTTTTTCTATTAGATTTCTTACAAACTGCTGATCCAAACAACTTCAAACTTGACACTGCACTGCCTAATATATATGGTGAATGTCCACCACAATGGCCAGTTGTCGAGTAATCACGGTGCATACATGCATACACACACACACACATGCACAAACAAGGTTCTTTTTCAATTGTAGTTAGATGACTCAATAATCTTCAGTGAATTTAGCAAAGTGCACCTACCTGGTTTAAGAAACAAGCGATCGCCCTTCCTTCAAAGTCCTGATGACATGAATAATAATTGCACTTTCAGTCTTGACCAAACAATAAGATGGACAATTACTTCCGCCACCAAAACCCTGGCCAGTTTTCAGTGCAGACCTACAGACAGACAAAAAGATTATTCAATCATTGATGATAACCACACGTGACATTTATTTACTTTTCTTCTTATTAAAACCTTATCAACGTTATGTAAAAGATGAAAGCAGCACTTAATAACATACATATAGGTAATCATTATTTGATTAACAAACTCTGCTTAATTTTGTTAATATTTTCATAATTATTTGCATAAAAAAGAAACAAAAAAATAAAAATATTTAAAAAATTAATCATTTCATCAAATACTTTACTCCCAAGTATACTCTTCAAAGATAATTCTAGACACATGCTCATATATGATGATATGATATAGCTTTTGTCAAGGTTGGCAATGGGTGTAACATCTTTTTTTTTTTTTACTGTTGCTACTTCCTCCACATTTTAGCCTCATACCAGACTAAGCTATGCCTGATAAATATCTACTGGGATAAGGGCTACAGGTTCAAGTCTTATCAGAAGCTACTTCTTTATTCCTATTTCATACTACTTATAGAAAGGTTTGCTGGTAAGACATGGCAGAGGTTAGCACAATCTAGGTTGTCATGGAAGGAGATGTCAAAGGCCTTTGTCCAGCAGTGGACTGATGATGAATGATGATGATGACTTTAACAGTTGGAGGATATTCCACTGGTGTTAAAAGTTAATGATAAGATTCAGAAAAGGCTTGGCACAAATTAATAGTGAGAATGCTTCATCACATCTGTGTATATGTGTGTGTGTATGTATATGGGGAGCTAAAGGAAGATATGCACCCTGTCAGTGGTCAAAAGAAAATGTTTAAAAATCATCTGAAAACCGATCTTAAACAGTGTGTCATCATGCCAAACCTCCTAGTAGGGCTGACAGCTGACCGCCAAAACCTGGCATTCACTAGTCCACCAAGCAAGAATGCTTTTTGAATCCACACGCTTAGCAGTCAGGAACCAACTCTGTGCCTGCAGAATGAGATGATGGCCCCCGGCTTCCGAGGATTGTACAACCAGCCAGACCTGTGACAAGCTGCACACATCCAGTTTTCAGCCTGAGAAGACACCAACAAAGTGATGGACACCAAAGACAAAACCCTAACCAATAATGAAGAAGAGGAATAGAGGATGTCATTGTTATCAAGAGACTTCCTCAAACAAAGCAAGTTTGTACATAAATGAATCTGTTTTTGATTGTCATAATGGATGGTACCGCCTAACCAACCTGTGTCAAGCTGTGTGCATCCAACTTTCAGCCTGAGAAGACACCAACAAAGTGATGGACACCAAATACAAAACCTTAACCTAATGATGAAGAAGAGGAATGGAGGGTATCATTGTTGATATCAACAAACTTCCTCAAGCAAAGCAAGTTTGAAAATAAAAAAGTCAGCAACTAGGATTCAACCCAAGACCAGAGCAAATTAACAGTTGGACAAATAAATGAATCTGTTTTTGATTGTCACAACAATTTTGAGTTGTTTGTTTGGTTCCCACCTCTACTTAATTCATTGCTCCTCTGTGTCTCTGTGTTTTATATTTACTCATCTAGAAGCAAATAAAGTGCAATGAAATGTTCCTTATTAATTATAAGATGAGGTCATTCAATTATGCACATGCAATGGAGGATACAAAGTTGTCTGCTGCACTTGATTCGGATATTCATCAATCATCAAACCACATCATGGGGAAAAACAAGAGTGACATATAAATTAATGCAAATATCTTGCACTCTATTACCTCAGCGTTTTGCCCGGACAGTGTGTTATGTAACTAAACAGGATTGGTTGGAGGTTTTGACTACTTGGAATAATGACAATTGGGAGGTGAGGAGTGGCAGAATGGGTAATGACACAGAGAATGGACTCAGCGAGCTGTGTTTAAACTCTGGCTGAAACAGTCTGTATTCACTTCACACTAATGCCCTCAGGAAAAGCATGAATCCATCTCTCCCTCTAGCTATGGGTAAAACAGTGATGGGTGAAGTGAGTGACACCACTTCAGGTACTTGTCACTAGTGATGTACTGGAATATCATTATGGTTGGATATCCAGCGCCAGATTCACAAAAAATTATCACTGACACCAGTTTCAAATTTTAGCCACCAGTTTCAAATTATAGCCACCAGTTTCAAATTTTAGCAACCACTTTCAAATTTTAGCCACCAGTTTCAAATTTTAGCCACTAGTTTCAAATTATAGCCACCAATTTCAAATTATAGCCACCAGTTTCAAACTTTAGCCACTAGTTTCAAATTTTAGCAACCAGTTTCAAATTATAGCCACCAGTTTCAAATTATAGCCACCAGTTTCAAATTTTAGCCACCAGTTTCAAATTATAGCCACCAGTTTCAAATTATAGCCACCAGTTTCAAATTTTAGCCACCCAATATTTTTTTTACAGACGTGGATTTTAATTTAATTTAATTTACTTTGTGAATCCAGCACCGGATATCCGTCTGGATTGATATTCCGGTACATCATTGCTTGTCACATCTAAGTCATATATCACAAACAAGCCAAGTAAACAGTGATGTGATATGTGAAGGCCAAGCAGGGGCAGATGAAGACGTAGCCAGCGTAAGGGCACTACTCACTTACAATAATAACACTTGCTTTTTAAAAAAAACATTTTTGTGTTCTGTGCATGCAATATTTAATAAGTTAAATGATTAGCAAGGGGGTGGAATATATATATTTAAAAAATTACTGAGTTATTTGTTCTCTGTCTACAGCTGAACATTGTTGTAAAGAAAGTCGTTGTGTGTGCAAAATAACAATATTAACATTTTTTCATATTGCCGTTAACTTTAGCAGATAACAAATTTGACCAATAAATAATTTGACAAAGATAAAGGACAACTTAAAGAAATTATTTTAATGAGGGAAGAGAAAGCATAGCCAATTTTGGATTATTATCAGTGTGAAAATACAGTATGTTATCACTGGAACATATTAGAAACTGTCAACCAAAACTGTCAACATAGGTTTCTTCAGTTTTCAAGTTGGTCCGGCTGGCTATGTAAGTAATATGCATACTGGCCACACCAATGGAGCTAGTCTCCATATTATGTCTAGAAAAAACGTTTTTTGTTTTCTGAAAAATCAAAAAGAAATTTTAGTGGGGTGGGGGGGTTCAATTTGCAATGTAAGTTTATGCTAAATTGATCCCTTAGTTTGTTTATTATTTGAATATTCAGACTTTTTTGCCCAACAAAAGGTGAGAGAAGTAACTTATTTATTAATCATCTTTTTTTCCAATTGATCACCGCCAGCACTGAAAGCTACTGCATGTTGGTTTCTATTGAGTTTAAATGTTTTATGAAGCTTTCGAGAGACTTTAGCTGCATTCATTTTGTTAATGGACTTCTTCACAGAAATCTCATATTTAACAGACATCCAAGCAGTCCTCCTCCTAAATGATGGATCGAGCTTCATTGAAACTATTATGGCTAAAGTCAAAATAATTGCAAATGCGCTGAAAGCAAACTATCTTCAATGGATTTTTTATTTATTAGTTATTCTTATTCTGCTCATTATTGACACCACTCTCCTCCTACTGTTTTTGAGATATCGACGCCATTTCCAATGCTAATTGGTACTTCTCAAGGCTGTGTATTGCGCTTACAGTATTAAAACAAATGTTAATTTTTCTAGGTTTCAGTATGGGGGTTCTATTTATGCTATGATATACTGCCAGAGGAGGTGATTTCCAGGCCAACACATGGGCAGAAGTGGAAGTGACCCCGGGGACCTTAAGGAAGATGCATATGCGTAGGTGTCCAAAAACAGGATGTTGAAACCCGAAATGACACACCGGCGTGGGCATATCGAAACATAAAAGAGAGAGACACAGGCCAGCAGATCAGATGACAGAGACTCAGAGATGAGAGATGAGAGACTCAGAGATGAGAGACTCAGAGACGAGCAGCAGCAGCCGGAACTGGGAAAGTACGAGACCGGTGTCATTGTGGGGGACAGGTTGTTGGCTCTTGTTACCTCTCTCCCACTCTTCACTCTCCACCACGACAATGTATTCTTATGAAATAAAAATATGTTCTCATATTTTTATAAACAAGTTTTGAGACTTCCTTTGATTATCCAAGTTCAGAATCTTCATCCCACTATAATGCTAAATGAGGCCCTTACTTCCTGCCATTCATACAGTTTTAACTCTTAACATCCTGTTGAAAAAAGTCCAAAGCCCAGTCCTGTAATGGTTGAGCAGAAAATAGCTAAAAATGGGTTCGTTCATTCAAATGTTTACAGTGCCTTTACTTGTAGACAGATTGTTGTGAAAATTTGCAGTATTGCAGGAAAGACTTGTGCGGCCTAGTGCGTTTTAGGATTTTCGGCCATGTTTGTTTACGTGCGCCTCATGCTCTTTAGGACTTCAAGAGTTAAAGTATTCAGATACTTCCCTTGTGAAGGTTTCAAAAATGTTTCTGCTTGTAATTTTTTGAGCTTTCATTAAGTTTTTTTCTTTGGGGGTGGGTCTACATTGTACCACAATCACACTTGCAGTTCCTTCAGGAAACGCAGGCTCTAATTCATATTATTATCCCATTAAATGCAAAAGGTGGCAAGTGTAGTAGTAATACATTGCAAGATAAAAGCCCTTGTCAATTGCATGATAATCCATTGCAAATCATCCATTACAAGATAAAAGCCTTGAATCACAGATAAAACGGAAATTTTATTGAGTTAGCCATAGAACTGCAATGACGGAAATTTCCGTCATCTGCAGTGAATGGGTTAACTAATTTTGGCCAATTTATTTTCTATGATGTTGCATAGAATTAATGCTGACCCTGAATTCTTTTTCCAGATTTCAGTTTGCTTTCATTGATTTAATTTAATATGCATTGAATAAATTTCAAACTGGATTTCATGGCTCCAAAATGGCGATTAAAAAAAAAAATCTTTTAAAAATGGCAATAAAAAATAATCCAAAATGGCAGACAGCCAATGAGCTCATGTATAAAATTCTTGTAAAAAAGAACCAGAAGTTACAAATGTTGAAGAGACACTGTATTTGCTGAATCCATAAGAGTGTGTACATGATGAAGTTCTATTCAGAAATGCTTCAGCGATATGAAGCAAGTCCCAGAGTTATTTAGGAGCCGGAAGATAATTTCCCTTGGCCCTGAGATCGGTTCAAGTCTTTGTATACTGCTTCACTGGACATTTGATTCATATGAATTCAATACATCTGTTCTATTATGGAATGGAGCAGCAAACCAGCAATAATCTTTATACTAAGCACAAAATATTAGACCTGCCAAAATCCAAGTGAGATTTCATTAAGTACATTTTGTAATATAGGAAAAAGTCTGTAATATGCTTTCCTCAAAGTAATATTGGTGGGTTGTTTCGAGGTCCCCATCGCAGCATGACAAGATTAATATTCCTGTTCATGTCATCTTGGTATCTCTAAATCCCATTTACAAGAATTCCAATATAAACTATTATTTTTTTTCCAGACTGTGATATGAAATAAAGCTTGAATGCTTGAATGGTCTTTACAGAGTACAATAACAGGTTTTCCCCAGGGGATAGGCCGGTGGCCAGTTATTCCTATAACTAGTTAATCTGCCAGCTGTCCAAAAGTAGAGCGTTCCTACAAAAGACCGAAATGGTGTAAAGCAAAGAAACAATTACCATTAATTTATATGGGAAAATTCTTTGAGTGTTCCTAGACCCCAAAAAATGGTGAGTATAGTATCTCAGGCAGAGTCATCAGAGGTTGTGTTGGTGGGAAGTATGAGTACAGGAAACTGGAGCGGGGAAGAGGGTGCATGCTGCCTCTATAATGGCTCACTGCAAAATTTGAACATTACTTTTGCTTTTCACCTTTTTTTTCAAATAAATGGTATAAAATGAACCTTCGAGGGGGGGGAGACTTCCAGTATTTGAATTCTATTAGATGATTTTTTATTTTTATTTTTAGAAAAGAAACTAAAAAACTTATTTCCGTTGAAGAGTCCATTGTTTAAAAATGGCGGGTAAGAGATATCTTTATCAGCAAACTTGTTACCTTTAAATGGAAGAGTCCATTGTTTAAAAATGGTGGGTAGGAGATATCTTTATCAGCAGACTTGTTACTTTTAAGTGGAAGAGTCCATGGTTATGGACAGAGGAACCCTCCAAAATGACACTGTTCATTAAACAAGTAGATAATAGAGAGTTTCAATAACTGACCAAGAAGAGATTTATCAGCCCTGGAGAGAAAATCTAAGAAAAATAAAATAACTCTTTCCACAAAGCAATAATGTTGAAGTCAATAAGAGAGATGAGACCCAAGATAATTCCAACTGGCTTCCAACTGGCTGCCACCAAGTATTGTCCTTCTACTATTCTAATGGTATTAATCATAAATGTTCTCCATACAGAGTTATGGCCATTACAGAGGTGGCGCTTCTTTATCCTGGTGAATAGATATTCCAGATTTAGGAAACCATGAGCATTTACAAATAGTTGTGCATAGTGATGCCTCTTTTGCCAAATTGAAAGATGGGGGATCACAAGGAGGCTATATAATCTTTTTGGTAAGTAGCTAATAATAAATGTATGCCCGTTGCTTGGCAATCTAAATATATTAAAAGAGTTGTCAAGAACTCTAGCTGCAGAAACTTTAGCAATGGCCGACATGACAGAAGCTTGAATTTTTTATAGAAAATTATTACTGGAATTGTTACAGTTAGAAGATAATACTGATAATATAAAAATCATTTGCAGAACAGACAGTTCCTTTCTCTCCTGCAAAACAGACAATGACACAAATTTTGGACAAGAGACATCGTATAGAGATGGCAATCTTGAGAGAAATGAGAGATAGAAAAGAAATTGCAAAGTTCTCTTGGATACCAACAGATGCACAAATTGTGGACGCCTTGACAAAGAAAGGGGTACCATCCTTTAAGATTGTTGGGTTTGTGTCAGAGCCTAAAGAATCCTCTGTGTAATTGATAAAGCTATATTCTCCATCTTTCTTTTGCAGATGAAGAATGTGAGGTTATTTTTTTAACTAAACAGTAAGACGTGAGAGGACCATTACATTATTATAAAGACTCAGAGTTATGGCCCTTGTGACAGAGCATGTGGCGTCCATCTTGTTTTTATCAGTGGAAACCAGGTTGTAAAGAAAAGCAGTTTATAATAAACTGTTGTCTTACTTTCGTTTGTCAGTGTAACTTTTATTCCTTTGCATTTGGTAGCAGAGTGACGATCAACAAATACAGAATGATTTCAAAATCGCTAAATCCACCTCTTCTAAAAATGGAGATTTACAATTCCTGGAGGAAGGAAATGCAAGTTTGGGAAATGGTATCCACCTTAGCACTCAAACGGTGAGCGTCCACCGTTTTCTTATTCAAAAGAAAAGCCAGAGAAGCTGTCCTGGAGATGTTTGTTACCACCTTAAACGAAGATGATGGAATGCAAAAGCTGTATGAAAAATTGCAACCCTCTTTTTTGAAGACTCAAATCAGTGGGCATTTATACAAATCATTTGAACAAAGGGAGAGACACATGTCAGTAAATGACTACGTCATCCTGTTTGATCATTGCGTCGCAAAACTTATAAAATACCAGAACAAGATCTCTTGAATACCAACAGATGCACAAATTGTGGACGCCTTGACAGTGTGACTTTTATTCCTTTAGAAATGGATTTAGGTATTCGTTTACCAATAAGCAATTTCTAAGAGTTTCTTGCTATCAAAATACCATGTCCAAGCCCCTCTGAATACAGACAGGACTACAGTTACTTTTTAAACACTTACATATCTTTGACTAATTTTCTTCATCGGTTATATTTCTTTTTAACTGCAAGTGAAAGTTGACAATTTTATGGAAGCCAAAAAGTTTTTTGTTCAGAATTTTTTGAATCGGTTAATAGTGGTCATAAGAAAGGAAAGATAGATAGAGAGAGTGGGCGAAGAAAGAAGAATTTTGTTTTTCTTTTTTACGTCACAATTCTTTTTTTTAAATCAATTCTCGAAATAAAAAAATGTGACATAATAAAAAGTTTTCATAATTTAAGAAGCTAAAACCTTTTTTTAACCTCTCATATTGTAAGCGTAGTGTTATGACCTATAACTTATGGGGAACACAAATAGATACACAGTTCTGTGATACAAGCGAAAATGCAGCAAGGAAAAACCAGTCAGTGTCCATTTTCAGAGAGTATTTTTTTAGTCTCTTAACAGCTTTACATTATTAATCAGCCCTACCCACAACACTGGTTTATTGCTGGGTTTAGGTTATTCATGTATTCTGACATTTATATCTATGTATCTGGACATTGCCCAGCCCTAACCGCACCCTTCAATGAGGAAAATATTGTTTTTGATTTTTTGAAAATTGCCTGCCTAAATAGGTGTTTTAGAGAGGGTTTCAATATACAATGTAAGTTTATGCTAAATTGGTCAGTATTTTGTGCCCTCTTGTTTTTTTGAAAATTCAGACCTTTTTAATGATCACAGCCCAACAAAAGGCGAGAGAAGTAACTTATTCATTGATCACCCCAACAAAGCATATATGGGTGGCAGTGATTCAAAATTTCCCTTGGAATACTAGTTCTTTTTTTAATAGATTGGAAGCAAATAGTTTTATTACAACAACAAATGTTGCCAAACGCTATCAAAATTTGTTTAAACAATGTTGCAGGTTTTAAACCGAGTCTGTTATCACACTGCTCAATAGTTATAGTAGCGTGCAATTGGAATAAAAATTCAGCTTCAAATAGGACATGGATTTTCATCCCATCGCTAGGGAGCTTTTATTACATGGATGAAGTTAAACTATTCAGCTGAAGCAACCTCTTTATTCTTTATTCTGTTTCAGGCTACTTAATTGGTCAAAGAGTATGTTGATCTATAACGTTGTGATAAAAAAGAAACAATAAGATGGAGAAAACTAGCAGAAGATTTATAATGAAAATACCTTGTTAAGTAAGTATTCCCATTTCAGTATTGAGTTATGCTCCTTAGACTGAAGAGCGCTTATCTACTTCTGGTAAGGCTGCCATTGTTTACTTTCTGAAGGAACAACGCCATATTGAATCTTAGCTGGAGACACAAAGGACATGCTATCAATCTAATTAAGAGATGAAATAAATGAGTTTGTGAGTACATCTTTTGCTGCCTTTTAAATCTGTTGGTATCTATCATTTATAATCTTTACATACCTCATCTCAGAATTCAACAAATTAGGTCTATTGTTATTAATATGGTGTAAACATCAGAAAGAAATCAGTGCAATATGACTAGATTTGAGCCCTGCCCAACTGTAAGGCTTCTGTGGCTGAATTGGTTAGGGCATCATCTGTCTTATATGAGCTCAAGATATGAGATGCAAGTTCAATTTTTGTCAGAACCCACTTCTTTATTCTGGTTTCATGCAGCTTACTTTAATAGCCAGGAACCAACGACGTGTCCACTGACATGAGAGGATGGCTCAAGGCCTTCCAGCACCGGGGGACGGTACCACAAGCCTGACCTGCGGCAAGCTGTACACATCCAACTTTGGCCTGAGAAGCCACCTGAAAAAGTCATGAACGCCGAAGACAAAACCCTAACCAATGATGAAACCCCCAAAACAAACCAAAGATAAATCAATCTCAGAACCAAACATTGATCCCAAGAAGAGGAACAGATTGCCTAGGGCAGGAGTCAACAAAGTGGTAGATACTGGCACCTGGAGGTCAAAAGGTGGTTGATTAATGCAGGGAGGGGTCTATTGAACTTCTTTGGTCAAAAGCTGACATTCGTATAAGAAACAAAATACATAACATACAACTTGCTGATACACATTTCTGATTTAATTAAGTTTTATTGCCTGGATTTGGTATGTTTGTGTCGGGGGAGAAAAAGGGGGGATTTGATAGATCTTTTTAAAAAGTTTTGGTATGTTTTAGGCTGTGTTATTGGTATGTTTGATACATTTCTTTTGCCAGTCTTGCCATGTGGGATCAAGGATCCCCATGAAGGGATTGATGGTCTTTAAAGTTTGGCAACCCCCTGGCATAAAGCAAGCAATAGCTGGATAGTATTCAAACTAGAATGTTGGGATAAAAAGCAACAATAAGTTCAAGATAATTTGATAACTCAGATAAGAAAAACTATCTAATATCATTAACATTTATAATCGTTTGAGAAAATCAGCAATTTTGGAAATATAGAAACAGCACTATGCTTTCTCATGTGACCACCCAGGAATAAAATTGAGCACAAAAGGGTGTTTACATCTTACAAAAGACAAGTATCAACCTTTTATACAATTTGGAATTGTCAACTTGAAGTAAAAAAATTGGTGATTCTCAAGTCATAAACTGTGACAGGTTTTGAAGAGTAATTGTTATCTATTGCAAGATAGAAGCCCTTTCTATTGCAAGACAAAAGTCTCCCTTTGTTACGTGGTGTAATCTCTGTAGTATCAGATTCCAAGTCACTAGCAAACACAAAGTCTTTTCAATCCACACGCACCTTCGGTATTCACAAGATCTAAGTGTCCGTGAACCAGAATGAGCAGAATTTATGGCAATTCTTGCTGCCTTGTTATTGGTCAACTCAAACTGAGTACCGATTGGGCTAGAGGAGAAGCAACCACCACTCCTGATTGGCCACTTGCACTGGCTCACTGGAGCCGACTTCTTTTGCTGGCGGGGGCCACAGCATTTCTATTACAAAAAGCCCTTTCTGTTGTAAGTTATCCATTGCAAGATAAAAGCCCTTGACTCACAGATAGAAGTGAGTTGACACCAATCACAATAAAACGGAAATTTTATTTAGTTTGCGATAGAACTGAAATTCCCGTCATCCGCAGTTAACAGGTTAATTTTTTACCTCCTGATCTGAAAATTAAGCCAAACATATTTATGCAGGCAATTATTTTGCATAAATCACAGCTATAATATGATACATGATTTTCTTTAAAAGTGATTTTTAGATGTGCAAGCTTCTCTAGTAGCGATCGCCGTCATTGACTGACTGACTATCTGACATATCGAATACATAACATGACGTAATAAAAGAATATTTGTTTGTTCTTTTTTAAAATCAATTCTCAAAATCAAACTGTGACGTACGGTTGCTTTCGGTTTTTAAGAAGAAACTAAGACATTTATTTAACATATCTCATATCGCTGGGTTTTTTTTTAACATATTTCATATTTCAGTGTTTTTTTTTAGCATATCTCATATCGCAGTGTGTTTTTTTTAACATTTATCTGAACTTGTGTTTAAATGCGCATCTATGGTCTAAGTTTCAGGCTTGTTTTTATCAACTCCAGCCTAGAAAAGCATCTTGGTAAAATAAATAATCAATCCTTTAGATCTTAAATTAATCGCAATGATACAGAGACACATAAACATTTATCATTTTCGCTTCTAAGGAATGGCTTCTATTCCTTTGAAATTTTAATATTTTAATTAAATGCAAATATTTCTCATAAGATACCAGACACACAAAAAACAAACTATAACTGTAAAGGAATAAAAGTCACACTGACAAACGATAGTAAGACAACAGTTTATTACGAATGGCTTATTTTTACAACCTGGTATCCACTGATAAAAGAAAGATGGCTGACCGGCGCTCGGTCACGTGTTCACCAGAATCAGGGAGCCCCCTATGTAAGGATCATAACTCTGTAAAGAACATTTGTTATTAACAATAACGATAAACGTGGATACATAATCTATCATCACTCAGCTTGTGTTATTGTCTGCTGTCAAGTTTTTACAGTCGCAGACGATAGGTTTACACCTATCACCCCACCAGTGCCGTAAAACAATCATTTTCAGTTGGGTTTCTTTTTTAATCTCAGAATTTTCCATCTGTTTTGTTAAGAACAAATGTTCTATGAACAGAGTTATGGCCCTTACGTAGGGGGCGCTCCCTAATTCTGATGACCACGTGACCGCAGACGAGCGGCCATTAGATGTTTACCAGTGGAACAATCAGGTTGTAAAGAAAATCAGTTCGCAATAAAACTGTTGTCTTACTATCGTATGTCAGTGCGTGACTTATTATTTAACATTTGGTAGCAGAGCGTCGATCAACATATACAAAATGGCTTCGAAATTGCTAAATCCACCACTTCTAAACACGGAGAATTACGATTCCTGGAAAAGAGAGATGCTGCTCTGGGAAATGGCCGTGTCATTATCACTCAAAA
>VCCN01004446.1:5178902-5189426 GCA_006491835.1 Architeuthis dux | reverse complement strand
GACTTATTATTTAACATGTTTATTTGAGAAAGAAATGTTTCATTGTGACTCGACTCTTTCTGAACAAGGCTTTCGGACTCTTACATGCTGAGAATTAGAAAACATCAGGTGATTCTGTGGAAGAAGCCACAGCTGCATCTTGATTTTTTTTACTTGCTTTGAGAAAAATTCATTCTTATATGAGGATGACTCAAACGATCAATTAGAGACAACTTTGATTAAAAAGAACCCAGGTCTGGTCAGTCACTCAATAGAAACCATCATGTGACCAATGTATTTTGGCAGCATGCCGTGTTGGGGGTGATCAATTAAAAAAATTGGAAAAAGGGGACATCAATAAAAAAGTTATTTCTCTCGCCTTTTGTTGGGCAGTGATCACTAAATAGTTATGAATGTCTTTTTGTACCATGATGCATCGGCAAGATACCATTGTGGAAACTCCGGCACTTGACGAGACTTCAGTCGTTGGTTCTTCGGATTACAGCTGAAAAATGGGAAGATCGGACATCTCGAAAGATAACGAGGCAATGCGAAAAATAGGTGTTTTAGTAATTTGATTTATTTTCAGTTTTTAGAAACTGCCCGATAAAATGAGAAGAACAAAGCAAACAACTATTTCCTACATCTACACCTCTAACCCCCCCATCCCAGTTTCAGTCACCCGTCTTCATCGTACTGTGGTCAACTCCTACTGATCGTAGTAGTCTCAACGCCTGGTCCTAGACATGCCAGGTCTGTCCTGTCCAGCTTCGCTCTCCCAACTGATTTCCCTCCAAAATCCCAAAGACATCCCCTTTCCTCAGTTGAGCCAATACCCCAATCCCCTGGTGACCTATTTAAATGCAAAGTTTTTCTGAGACACTTTTTTCTTTCTATACTACCATGCAACGAAGGCTTTATCTCTTACATGCCCTTCACTCTGCTACATTTTGGCAGCATGCCGTGTTGGGGGTGATCAATTAAAAAAATTGGAAAAAGGGGTCATCAATGAAAAAGTTACTTCTCTAACCTTTTGTTGGGCAGTGATCACAAAAAAATCTGAATTTTCAAAAAACAAACGTAAAAGCTGCTGGACACAAAGAGACCTATTTAGCTTAGACTTACATTTCAAATTGAAATGTTTTTCTAGAGATAATATGGAGTAAATGTTTAAATTTTCAGTTCTCTAGCTCCAGTGGTGCAGCCTGTAAGCATGATAGATAGATAGATAGATATGAGGTTGGTGCAAACATAATTGCAGTTTTTCTATAAAGCAGTGTATAATCAGCTTAGAATAAAAGTTATTATTCGAAATAAATTTTCGCCAACTAGAAAGAAGTCCATTTATTCTGGAAGCATAGAATTCCTCGAAGGCATTGTGAGCTGATGCTTGGTTGTTGAAGACCTACCCTTGCAGGAAGTGGTGGAAATGTTTGAAAAAGTGGAAGTCGTTTGGAGAGAAGTCTGGCGAGTAAGCTGGGTGAGGTAGAGTTTTGTAGCCTAGATCATTCAATTTCTGCAGGGTCATTCGCATGACATGAGGTCGAGTGTTATCATGGAGAAGAATTGGTCCTTTCCAATTGTCCAATATTGGACATAAACATTGCAATTCTTGGTGCATTTTGTGGATTTCCTGGCAAAAGTTCTTTGCTGTGAAGGTTTTTGTATTGGATGATACCATTTGCCGACTACCAAACAGTGACCATAATCTTATTTTGGTGCAGGTTTGGTTTTGGGGAAGTGTTTTGGTGCTTCATCTCTGTTCAGCCACTGTACAGAATGCTTTTGATTGTTGTACAGGATCCATATTTCATGTTTGAGTAAATGTTTAAATTTACTTCATAGATAACATTTCCACGTACTTTGTAAAATGATTTCAAACAAACATTGTCTAACCATCATCAGAGCAGTCAGAAGATTCTTGCTTCAAATTACTGGTCTCTATTTAGAACACTATAAATAAACAGATCTGGTTAGTCACTCAATAGAAAAACAAAAAAAACATTTTTTTCTAAACATAATAAGGAGTAAATGTTGAAATTTTCAGCCCTCTAGCTCCTTTGGTGTGGCCTGTATGCATGATACATATGTAGCCAGCCAGACCAACTCAAAAACTGAAGAAACCTATTTTGACAGTTTTGGATGACGGTTTCTAAAAAAGGATGTTCCGTGGTGATAATGTTTTGTTTTGTCCACCTGTGCCAAGTACATCATGCGACTCTCTCAATTGATCTGTCTCACCATTAGCTGAATATCTCAGTGTTGCCAACTCAAAAAATATTTTCGTGCTAGTTTGACTACCAAAAAGCGCTAAAAAAGTGCTAAATTTTTTTTAATTGCCAAAAATGGCAGAAAACCACAAAAAAAATCACTAAAAATGGTAAATATAGCCAGAACATGGCTAAAAACGACCAAAATGTTTTAGCCGAAAATGCGCTGTTTTAGCGCTTTTTGCACTTCCAAAACAAGAAATGTGCTAAATTGGCAACGCTGTAATTTCTCAGACACACATGCATGTCTCCCATTCTGACTGCAATTTGAACTCTTGACAAAATTCTACTGCTTTTTCCTGGTCCTTGTCTTTTGAAATAGATGACAACTATTCAGACCACTGAAATCATCCAATGGCATTATAAAAAACTAATTATAACTAGCTTTTTTTCAAAATAATTTTCAGCTAGATGTCTAACTTAGATGGGAAACAAAAAGATAAAGATTCAGTTTAGCTAATCTGATGGACACAAAGTAAGGGTCCTGTTTAGCATTATACTTACATTGTAAATCAAACCGTTTGCTAAAAACTTACAAAGTTTTGGAATCTTTGAAAAAATACTATGCTAAAACATGTTCCGAGGTCCTATTAGTAAACACAAAGTTTGGTGGCCATAGCTCTGGCCACCCTTGAGTTATGCAATTACGAAAATACAGACATTTAGTGATTTATAGTAAGATGATAACTATTCAGACCCATTGAAATCATCCAATGGGATTATTAAAAATCATTTATAATGGGGGAGGTGCAAAATGATTAAAAGAAATAAACACTGGACCAAGATGACTTCAATTCCAGAAACCTTTTTGTTCTTACAGCCAAACAGCCAAGAAATGAACAAAATAAACAGGAGCAGTTGCTGTGTTCAAAATGGACTGGTAACTTGGATTATACAGGGTGGCACAACATATGCTAAACAGTTTGTTTTCTATGTAAACTGTAAGGTTGGTTTAATGACAGATATCAACAGATTAAGAATGCAAACAGAAGATGTACTCACACAGATCCTTTATTCATATATTCACAATGACCGCGGTCAATGATTCACACACATGGCTCCTCGAGCTCCCTGATCTACTGATAAAATGGCTGCTCCTTTTCCAGAATGTAAAACAGCGCCCCCTACTGGAAGTTGATAAGAACTCGCCTGCCTACAGGGAATAACTCAAAATACTTAACATAAACAATGGACTCTTCCAATTAAATCTACGGACAAAGAAACATAAAAACAAGCAGAACGAGTTGTCCTGAACTCCAAGTGGAAGGGCCCATTGTATGACTGATGGAAATTTCAGTCATTTGCAGTAAACATTTACTGGACAAATCATATAACATTCAGGTCTTTTGCCCATTAGAATTAACTCTCACGTTTTTATTCACCTGCTCACTGTACTATTATCATCACCACCATTATCTTACTAGGTCACTAACACTGTGAGGCTTAGTAAATACCACCATGGAGGAGTGGTTCGCAAACACATCTTGCAGGCCATGATTACTGTAATGGGTTTATACCACAATGGGTGCTTCAGACTTGTAGCCTTGCACTATATTAAGCCAAGCTGAAGCCATAAGAACCCAGAGCCATTTCTATTTGAAGGAACATTATGTGGGATTCTGGATAGGCAAATTGGCACAAAGTCACATGACTGCACCAGGATGTTCAGTACATGTCACTTAGTACACTTCATGAGTTAAAATCAAGGATAAAATATAATATTATATCAGAGACTGCAGATTAATTAATTTGTATGTGACACCGGTGTCACAATGGGTTAATAAATATGAATAGGTATCTCACCATAGAGTAATGGTTAGCAAGCTAGTCTCACTGACCATTACAACTGCAGTGAGTCTGATCCTCACTGTCTCCCACCTGTGGCCTGATGCCAGACTGTTGTGTACCTTCGCTGCAGTATACTGGGTTTTAACATTGGCAGTGAATGTAATGTGTTGTCCATTTAGCTGGTAGAACAAAGCAGTGAATTTCAGTTAGTTACCTATAGCGTAACTCAAGGTATGGCTATTTGCTAGATGATTGAAACTCTCAACAACCACCTCTTACTATCTACACTCATGCTAAAATAGCTGGCATTCTCTCATGTCGTCTGTTCTCGTGTTTTTCCGGGCTTCTACAAACCAAGAAGTAGGAGGTGATGTCCCAATGGTAGTAGGAGCTAAATTTAACAAATATTGATTAAAGGCAGATTTTGAATGCTGATTTTCTAAGCAGGCAGCCCCACCCCAATTTAAGATTAGTGTAACACAATCTTCCTACCCACAATTTCCTCCATTCAGACTTGTGCCAGACTGCAGTATGGTGCTCAAAAATCTTTTGTAGTGCAACTTTTTTTCCTTTGACAAAAGTATGTGCGCACTTTGGAATTCGACATAGTGTCTCAGTATTTTTTCAATAAAAACTCAGTAAGCCATCTACAGAATTTGAAACTTTTTGTACATACATTAATTTCCTTTGTGGGTTGGTTGCAAAACGTGCGTGCGCACTAAGCATAGAGGGAACTATGCTTAAGAGCTATCTATAATTGATAAATGTCCAGGAGTTCAGCCACCAATACTTCATTCAGATCTAATTTCTCATAAGATTTATAATGAAATACATTTTCATGAAACTGAAAGTTATACAGTTGATTAATTCATTCAGGCTAATATCCTAAAATATTGGTTGCTTCATGTAGTTTCCAAGGGAGTGGGGAAAAACAGTGACACAGTTCGATGCAATAAGTCAAATGGCTTGTCTATGTTGCAGCACCAGAACGAAACATTCAAGGGACACCTCCTTGCTTATCACCAGTAAGCTATAACCACTGTCATGAAATCTGAGCCACTACAATTCACAGTACAACTCCAACATGGATTCGGTTGGCTAGCCTAGAATGGACTGACGAATTGTCGCCGCCTGGCCTTTTATAGCCAAAAGCTTGCCACGTACAGGTCACTGACGCTCCACCTCGTCTACATCTGTCGACGACTCATTCATTCGGCTTTTGCTTTCTGGATCTTCCACAAAACAGACAGCAGGCCATTTTCTCTGGGCAAGTCCATTTCTACTTCTTTGCCACACTTCAAATCTAACATTTTCACTGGTGTGGAACTCCACTGACTTCATGATTCACCACCGCTAGGTTCATACATTAGACCCGCAGCTCTACTTGGGATTTCAGCCCTTGAATCCCTTTCTAAACAAAACAACTGAATAAATAAAGTGAATATATATGTTTAAATATTGTGTATTTGGGCAGTAATCCTTCATTAAGGCATGTTTGGTTAAATATGACAGACAAGTAAAACCTTTTCATCTTTTTGGTTAATTTTTCTTGTTTATGCACAAGAGAACTTATGTTCGGATTCAATTTATATAAATAATATCCAAACGATATATCGGATTGAGCGCTTTCGACTGTGCATTCAGTCATTTTCAGGATCGTGAAAACTTTATTGGTTGCACAATTTAAATAGTGCCAAAATTAATACCATTGCTTAGTTGGCATGCAAGGCAAGTGATGGGCGAATTCAATATTTGTAAGAAGGGGGTTTCAGATGTTTAAAACACCCTGGCCATGACCAAAAAGAATTTTGTTACGGGTTGAATTTTTTCATTTTATTAGAAATGCTTCCATGATGGTAAGTCTTTTTTTACAGTGGATTTGTTTTATAATGCGTGTGTTGTTAACAAGAATTTGACGTAAGGGAATTTAAAAGGGTATGTGTATGTTTAAAGTGAGACAGCAGGATAGAGTAGTAGTAGTAGTTTGGCCAATATAACGATTCGATTGTGGAAGGGAGACACAGTCTCCTAAAGGGCAAGGGAAATGACACACAGTCGAAAGCGCTCGATCCAATATATCATTTGGACGTTATTTATATAAATTGCATCCGAACATACATTCTCTTGTGCTTAAACAAGAAAAATTAACCAAAAAGATGAAATGGTTTTCCTTGTTTGTCATATATAGATATATAGATGATATCTGAGGCATCCCAAAAAGGGAAGTGCTGGGGGAACTGGACAATGTCTAGAACCACTTGCACGTATGCGCAAGGGTTTTCCCCCTACTTTAAACTTGACCATGTGTCATATTCTGCGCTCGTGGGGAGGCAAATAAATACATAAACAGGTCTGGTTAGTCACTCAATAGAAACCGTCACATGACCACTGTCTTTTGGCAGCATGCCGTGTTGGGGGTGATCAATTAAAACAATTGGGAAAAGGGGTGTTCAATAAAAAAGTTACTTCTCTCGCCTTTTGTTGGGCAGTGATCACTAAAAAAAAATGAATTTTCAAAAAACAAGGGTAAACGGGACCAATTTAGCTTAAACTTACATTTCAAATTGAAATGTTTTTCTAGAGATAATATGGAGTAAATGTTTAAATTTTCAGTTCTCTAGCTCCATTGGTGCAGCCTGTAAGCATGATAGATAGATAGATAGATAGATAGATAGATAGATAGATATGAGGTTGGTGCAAACATAATTGCAGTTTTTCTATAAAGCAGTGTATAATCAGCTTAGAATAAAAGTTATTAATCAAAATAAATTTTTGCCATTTATTCTGGAAGCATAGAATTCTGGAGTTCTGGAACCAATGAATTCCTCGAAGGCATTGTGAGCTGATGCGTGGTTGTTGAAGACCTTCCCTTGCAGGAAGTGGTCGAAATGTTTGAAAAAGTGGAAGTCGTTTGGAGAGAAGTCTGGTGAGTAAGCTGGGTGAGGTAGAGCTTTGTAGCCTAGTTCATTCAATTTCTGCAGGGTCATTCATATGACATGAGGTCGAGTGTTATCATGGAGAAGAACTGGACCTTTTCGATTGTCCAATATTGGATATAAACGTTACATTTATTGGTGCATTTTGCGGATTTCCTGGCAAAAGTTCTTTGCTGCAATGCTTTCACCAGGATTTAAACTACGTTGTATTGGATGATCCTACTTACCGACTATCAAACAGTGACCATATTCTTCTTTTGATGCAGGTTTGGTTTGGGGAAACTCTGTTCAGAACACTGTGATTGTTGTACAGAATCTATATTTCATCACGTGTCACAATGCGATCAAGAAATGGATCATTTTTGTTGCACAAGAGAAGTGATGAGCAGACATTGTAGCAGCAAATTATTTTTATTTTTATTTTTATTTTCATCAGCTTGTGCGGCACATATTTGTTGAGCTTTTTTTCTTTTCCAATTGGTGCAAATGTCGAACAACTGTTGAATGGTCAACATTTAGTTCCTCTGCCTCAATAATGGCTCTTAATTGGATTCCGTCAATCACAGAAGGACGTCCACGACCCACCTCATCTTCAAGGCTCTCATCTCCGTTTCAACCAATGTTGAGCTGTACGTTCGTTGATGATCCCCATGGCAAATACTTGGTTGATATTGCAACCAGTTTCTGCTGCTGCACGTCCCAGTTTGAACTCATACAACAATATTGTTTAAATTTGCTTTTTTCCATCTTTGATTTGACATCCTCAAATAAACCAGAATAAATAGTGAAAATAAAATGTTCAGTTTAATAAATAGAGGGAAATTCATGCTTTAAAATGATATATTCCATGAATATAATTAAATTATAGTTTATTCCAAACTAAGTATGACAATTTGAAATAACAAAAAGTGCTATTATTTTTGCACCAACCTAAAATAGAGAGATAGATAGATAGATAGCCAGACCAAATTAAAAACTGAAGAAACCTATGGTGACAGTTTTGGTTGATGGTTTCTAAAAATAAGGTTATTATCAATTCATTTCATACAATTCACAAGGTTAAGTAGGCACAGACTTTCAGCAGAAAAGAACTATAAACACGTATAATGTTTCCACCTTCTTCTTTACAGCTAAGAAAGTTCATTGTTCTTGATGACATCCAAAATGGCCGTGCACAGAGCAACTTCCCAATTTATGCATTGGGAATTTGTCCACGAATATCAAGTGATTTTTTTTTTGTTTTACCCGAAAGCTAAATCCAGGCATCTAAAAGCAGTTCCAAGCTATCAAATAAAACTTTAAATATGTTTGCTATTCCGAGGAGATATGATTAATACGTCCTCTTGAAAATTTCTAATTAATCATTCAATTTTATGCCAATAATAATCAGATGCTTAGGATGAGACCACCCTCTCAGGCACCAATCCACTATCCTATTCCTGTGAAATACTTGAATGTGCAAGTGTCACATAACAGAGATTATCCTGAAATTATTGTTTGTCGGGTGACATCAGTTGATCTTCTAATTAAAAGTTAAATCCAGAAATCTCAAACTAAGAGTTAGTTTTAAAAAAGTTTTCTTTTTTATTTTGTAGGTTGAAGATCTGAAATTTGTAATGCAACAGAAATAAAATTAAAAATAAAGCCTAATTGATAATTTGGAAAGCAATTTCAGAAAGATCAAGTCACATGGAACAGAAATGTTTTCAAAGACAGTGGCTTACCTAGGGTTGGTGTTACCCCCCCCCCCCCCCTCCCCGAACTTACTCTCTTCCCAGGATATCTAGAATTTTGGTGATCTTTTTGTACTACAGGTATACGTACCTTAGAAGATACACATAAAATCTGAGGGGAATTATTTTTTTATGTATGCTCTTTTTTTTCAATACCTACATCAAAAGATACACGGACGTATTCACCCAATATATATATGATCTCCTTCATGAATTATATCTACAATCCTTATATCTACAGGCCTATAAAGTACACTTGAAATTTCCTTGTAGAATGCTGAAATAACTATAAATTAATTTCAAATAAAATAAAATAAAGTGTATTTTTGAATTCCTCATGTCTGAAAACCCTGATTTAGCCTTTTAAAGTACTCAGATATGTCAATTGGGTGACGAGATATGAAATTCTGTTTTTTTGTGTGTGCTGGCGGCCATTTTGTTTCATGCAAATGAGGTAGTTCATTCATGAAGAACTTGGCAACATCTTTTTTCTGAAAGGGGGCATCCTAAGGAACATTTTGGTACCCTATTTATGGGAGGTGTGTAGGCCTTCCTGTCCCCCGGACTACACCTTTTATATTTGTGCTTATAACAAAATTTCTCCAAAGGTTCATGTCTTGGTTTTTTTTCCTGTTATTCTACATAAAATCCCACTTCTTTTCGTACCACATTTGTTAATGGTGTATTTACTTCCAGGTTTGACCATTTTTGGTGAAATTTAACTGGACTATATTGAGAAGTTTCATTAGAAAAAACAATTACAAAGAAACTATATGAAATTCTTTTAGGCAATCCTCTTGGTATCACCCGGGGTGGACCGCCCCCTCCATCGGTACGCTAGTGGTCAAAGATACAAAAGTTTCTCTTAAACTTGCTAATCTCAAAGCAAGGCGTGAAACAGCATGGTAACGCCACTACAAGTCACACATTAGATGCTTATTTCAGCAGCAGGATGGAAAGTGGCATTTCACTGTTAGTGAGGATGCACTCAGAAGACAGTGATAAGAAGGATGAAGAATGAGAGCTCTAAACTATCTGTTATTGATAAATAAACATTGAATGCAAAACGTCTCATTTAGTTCTTTATTGTTTGGTTGATTCAGTTAAAAACAATGCGCAAAATCTGTGCCATTAACAAAATAAGCATTTGGGAGGCACATTTAGTCTGAATTCTGCGTTATGAAGTACAACTTCAGTTTATCACACCATCTCAAAGTAATACCCTTGACTAGAGTCATTGATAAAATATTTATAACACAGTATCTTTATAACTTGATAGACAAAGTGACAATTAAAACCCTTTGTAAAAAGAACCGACAGTACAGTCCTGGACCATTTATCCAGCTTCCAGCTTCTGGTCAATTTTGTAGTAGTTCACCGCTCTGTCGCTCTTTGTTTCAATGTTCATGACATGGTTGAATTGTCTTCAGATAATGATTAATGGATTAGTATTGATTAAACAGACCCTCTTTTTGAAGTGAATTAATTTGTATGTCTTATGAACAGTTTCTCTGTTTACTTTTCATAGTATACTTATTTTATATTCTGTATTTTAAGAACTATAAGTGGATTAATAAAGATCAAACAGACCCTGCATTAGAAGTGGATTAATTTGTATCTGTTCAATACAATTTCGTTCATTACATTTCATATATTAAGCCTTGATTCAGAAATCTGGAAAATCCTGAAATCCAAGTCACCTCCAATCCCAAGCTTGCCAGATAAATGGTCCGATACTGTACCATATTTGCTGTTTTGAACACAAAATCAAACCTTGGTAGACAGTTCCTGATATACAACTGGTAGGGGTGTAGCTCA
>VCCN01004446.1:5165990-5176039 GCA_006491835.1 Architeuthis dux | reverse complement strand
AGGGCAAGAGAAAGAGAAGATCAAAGGATGAGAGAGAGAGGCAAAGAAACAAAAGAAACATGAAAGAGAAAGAAAAAAATCAAAGGAAAGACTGAAAAAAAGATATGAAAAAGAAAGAAAATCTTCTTATAAATGAACAGTGTGATCTTTTCACTTTCTCTGGCCCTAATAATGGACTTTTCCACTTGAAGGTAACAATGTTGCCAATGAAAAATATCTCCTACCCACCATTTTAAGCAATAGACTCTTCCACTGCTATGAATTCCGTAGTTTCTTTTCCAAAAAGATTATCTCATAGAAATTCAAATCTATCTGTGAATGTTTTCACAGGGATTAACTATTTAGCAAGATAAATAGGTAAGAACCAATACGAAACAGAAAATGTGCAGCAAAGCAAAGAAGAAACCACAAAAGAAAGCAAAGAAACGGAAAATTGAAGACGATTACTGCATCTTTTGTATTGTATATATAACAAATAAATTCCTACAAATTTATTTATTATATATACAATACAAAAGTTGCATCTATACAAGACTTATATATACAATACAATAGTTGCATCTATACAAGACATGTCAGTTTGGCTCAGTCTGTAAGTGAGTCGGCTACCAATCACTTAGTCGTGATTTCAAATCACGGTAGGGAAATGTTAATTTTATAAATGTGTTTATTTATTAGAATGAAATAAGCCCCTGCGTATTTCTAACATACATTTTTGTAGATATGAAAGACTTGTCAGTTTAGCTCAGTTGGTAAAAGGGCCGCCTACCAATCATCTGATTGTGATTTCAGATCACGGTAAGGGAATGTTAATTTTGCATATCAGTTTGGTTTAACGTGATGGGACAGACAAACAGTGAAGAGTTTACTCCCCTGAATTTGGTGAGTCTTGTTCTTGTTCTTGTTCTTGTTCTTGTTACAGTAGATAAATAAAGTCAACTCCAGACTTGGACTGGAGTTTGACAAAAAAATGGTCTGGTTAGTCACTCAATAGAAACCATCACATGACTAACATCTTTTGGTAGCATGCCATGTTTGGGGTGATCAATTCAGAAATTGGAAAAGAGGGATGATCAGTCTTGTCTGGTGGTGATCACTAAAAAGACCAAATTTTCAAAAAAGCAAGTGTGAATGCTGCCGGACATAAACCAAGAGACCAATTAGCATAAACTCACATTGTAAATTGAACCGCCACATAAAACTTATTTTTGGAGGAATTTTCAAAAAACAAAGAGAAACATTTTCTTCTAGACATAATAAGGAGTAAATGTTTAAATTTTCAACCCTACAGCTCCAGGTAGATAGCCAGCAAGGCAGAACAACTTAAAAACTGAAGAAACCTGTTATCTGGTGGACAATTTTGCTTGGCGGTTGATGGATTCTAACATACATGAGAAATGATGAGAAAGGGATGAAGATAAAAGAAAAGTAAAAGCTTGTAAGATAAGATTAAAAAAGAGAGACAAAAGATAAGATGATGATAAAAAAAGAAAAGCCTTTTTCAATAGTTAACAGCAACAATAGCCATAGTCATAGTAGTGAAAAGTAATTGGTTTTTGGCAAAGTGATCAAACAAGATCTCTCGTTCAGCATTATTTGACTTTTAATATCAGTAAAAGTCTATAATGAATTGGAATTAATAGTTCCAAGCTGTGACAACAGTATGTCGGCCATAAACATTTTGTTTTTTAGTCAAAGTATTGTGTAAAACAATTTGCAGGTCCGCCTGTATTAAAATAACTGTGACTAGTGCCAGTTAAATCTTCAGAATGGCTCTTAATTTGTTGGTGACATGAACAGAACCGGATAAAGCTAGTGCAGGGCTTGTAGCATATGTTATAAAGGGGGCCTAAACTTAAACAAAATTAACATAAATATTAAAACATCTTTTCAGATATTTTCTATAGTTTTGAGAAGGATCATTAACATTCATATAGTCCTGTTATTTGTGTTGTTCTATAATTTTGAGAAGGGTTATTAACATTCAAATAGTTCTTTGGACGATTGAACTCCTTCTTGTTGTTAAGTTTCAGATTATTGACAGAGAATGCTGTTGGAAACAGAGAAAAATCAAAGAGGCAGCACATATCAATATGTTGACTGAATGCATTAGTCAGAGAAGTGCAGAGTTCCACCCGATGTGGCTTCTGCTTCTCAACAGACCTAAACCCGGCAAGACAAAGACACAGAAACACCTGGGCCCTGCGTTATAAGAGTTACCCCCTTTAAAAATAAAACTTTTGTTTACCCCATCACACTTGGATTTTACACCTGAAGAAGGCCGAAAAATGGATGGGCCGAAACATCGTGTTTACAACACAAACAACACGAGGGAGTTCAATCATTCGAAAAACCATTTGAATCATTTTTTCACTTGTATAGTAAAGTAATTAAATTTTCCATTTGCTATACAGCCAGTTAATATGGCAAATATGTCCGACATTTTATTAATAGTATTTGTTTTTGTTTTCATTCTGATCTTTGTGCAGCACCATGACTTCAGTTTCAAATACCTTTGTATTTATGTCATATATGTATCATAGATACCACACTTCCATTAATAACTGTTTTAAAGTAATAACTCCATTTAAAGGTGATAATTGGCTAAAATTGCCAAACTTAAACACCCAGCCATTCATATAAGTTGAGGGCTGTATAGTACTATAGTATAGAGCAAGTGCAGAATCACTGAATCGGAATTGATAGCTTGGAGGCATTTAGCGTGGGGCCCCAGAAAATGTTGGGCTCATAGCATAGGCTACTTTTACTTAATTGTTAATCCATAATTGTCTAGCTTTTGTGTTCAAAAAGAAAACCAGGTTTTAAATAATAGCAGGCAGTCCTGCCATCTGGTAGTCAGTAAATAACCAATAAAGACTGAAGTACCAGGAACAGCAAATATATCTGACATTTTAGTAATAGCATTACTTTGTTTTTCATTTTCATCCTTGTGCAGTGGCTATGACTTCAATTTCAAATATTTGTGTAACTATGCATCGTATATAGATCACACAAATACCACCATTAGTTTATTAAAATAATAATTCCAATTAGTGATAATTGACTAAAATCGTTAACCTTAAACACCTAGTTGTTCATGTAACTTAAAGGCAATATAGTACTAAAGTAATAATGAAAGGATCACTGAATTGGAATTGATATCATCGAAGCATTTAGCTTGGGGTCTTTGATAATGCGGGGCCCGTAGTATATACTACTTTCATTACATAGTTAATGGCACTGGGCATGAATCGGATCGTTTGAAAGTGAAGAGCAAACACAGAAAAGGTCAGCAGAGTTACAGACAGGCGCTCGGGGGCAGACCAACAGAGGTAACAGCATGAGGCTTGCCTAAAAGAAGTTTATATGGCTTTGCAATTACTGAACATAAAGTGGATCGACAAACAAGTTGATCAATGAATACATCATTAGATATAGATTCTTTAGAATATACACCTCTTCTTTATGCACATCTTTTTCTTGTTTTTCTTTTATTTAACCCATTAACTGCAAACGATGGAAATTTCCATCATTGCAGTTCTATGGCTAACTCAATAAAGTTTCTCTATTATTGCGATTGATGGTAACTCAGTTGTAAGATTGTTATAATGACAGATCTTAACAGATTTAAAATGCAACAAAAGACATACACACACAGATCCAATTTATTCATACATATTTACAATGACCGCTTACATTTACAAACACCAGGTGCATCTTCTCCATCTCTTAAAACCAATATGTCTTTCCCAGCCACGAGGACGTAAACAGTGGCTCCTTACCAGAAGTCGATAATCTTTTTTCATTTCAAGATAAAAAGTGAAAAAATAATAATTAAGTAAATAGAAGTACTCAAGTTGACAAATTTTTGCAATTCATGAGAAAAGATGTCTAGTTTATCGACGCCGTTGAAAAATGACAGCTTTATTTAAATATTTTTGCAATTGCTCCGTGTTCAAAACATCTAAAAAAACATCATGTTGCTCTGCATTTTCTTGTTCAACCAGAATAAACCCAGATTTTTTATGCATTTGCAAAATAAATAAACTAGCATTCCATGGGAAATTATGTATCACCACCACCCATATATGCTGTGTTAGGGGTGATCAATTAAAATGTTGGAAAAAGGGGTGATCAATGAATAAGTTACTTCTCTTGCCTTTTTCTGGGCTGTTATCACTAGAAAAGGTCTGAATTTTCTTAACAACAAGCGGGAACAAACTAATGACCAGTTTAGCATAAACTTACATTGCATATTAAATCCCCCACTAAAAAACCTATTTATGGGGGAATTTAAAAAAAAACATTTTCCCTACTCATTGAGGGTAGTGTGCGTGTAGAATTTTAAGTTTCTACTGTGAAAGGTTAGGGCTGGTTGAAATCCGGATACATAGATAGAAACATAAATGTCAGAACACTTGAATAACTTAAACCCAGCAATAAAGCAGTGTTGTTGGTAGCAGAGATTAATAAGGGAGATGTGGTGATGAAGTGGAAATGGATTTGCCCGAGGAAATGACCTACTTGGGGTACGGAAGGCAAAAGCAGAATGAAACGGGTCGCCAACACATATAGACAAAGTAGAACATGGGTGACCAGTATGTTGAGCTCCAGCAACCCTCCGTTGGCTCGGGAGTTCGCTCTTAGCTCGCCGCCTGAAGCCACGTTAGAATCGCATTTCGGACTTATACTGTGGATTACATTGTAACGGCTCAAAGTTTGTGATATCTCACCGGTGTTAAGCGAGGTATCCCGTGAAGGAAGCATTCCGGTGCTGCAACATTGACATGTCATTGGACTCATTGCATCAAAACTGTGTCAGTGTTTTTCCCCCTCCCCATTTCTACTACAGGAGATTACTCTATAAATAGCATTTAATAGTTATCTTCTTTGACAAATGTCACAGACAAAAAATATCGCCAATCACATTTCAATTGCCATTCAAAGTGTTTTAAACATCTAGCCTTTTCCTCTAGTTAGTACCTGTGTTAACAAGAAGTAATAAATATAAGCTATATAAGATTTTTCATTATCCTTGATCAACAACTCACATTTTTAATTTTCTGTGCCCAAAAGGTTTAAACTCCAAGTTAAGCAGAATGATTATTTTTATGCAGAACATTCAAAAAGCCATATATTCAACACAAAAGAGGCAATAGAAATTCGATTGTGCAATTCGGTAAAAGACCATCGCGTTGATCATGCAGTGTAAAAACACAGAAAGCAGAAATCATCAATTATACGTTTAACTCTTACATTCATATACAGAAAATAGAATGTAAATTTCAAGGGGAAATAACTTCTGATTAAAATTATCTCCGTTTGACCTTTTGGTGAATTTTTATTGTTTTTCTATTCAATTCACAGAAGAGTTCCACTATTTTTTTGCAATTCATTGAAGAGTTCTACTGTTAATTATAAGCGGTTTATGAATTTGAGAGTTAAACACCGACTTATTCGTTAATGCATTCCTTGATGAACGAATATATTAGCCTTCATTAGCGACATACATTAATGCATTCCTTGATGAACGAATATATTAGCCTTCATTAGCGACTTATACGTTAATGCATTCCTTGATGATGAATATATTAGCCTTCATTAGCGACATACATTAATGCATTCCTTGGTGAACGAATATATTAGCCTTCATTAGCGACTTATACGTTAATGCATTCCTTGATGAACGAATATATTAGTCTTCATTTTCAAAAACTTGACATTATCCCGTTTTTATATTTACTAAGCTTAGCTTAGTATGGCACAAGGCCAAAGGGGGTGATTGGGGCAAGGAAGATAGTGTTACACTAATCTTTCAGGGGGAAGAGAGCCTGGCTGCCTTGAAGATCAACATTCAAAATCCAGGCTTTTTTTATACATCTATCGAACACTATTATGGAGTGTGCATCTGCCTGTGTATGTGACTGAATATGCTCTTGTGTGTGTCTGTCTGTATGCCTGCATCTCAGTCTGCATGTGTGTTTATTTGCATGTGTATGCATGTATCTTAGTCTGCATGTGCATGTGTGTGTATGTATGTCTCTATCTGCATGCGCCTGTACGTGCCTGTGTATATGTGTCAGTGTGTGTGTCTGCATGTGTACCTGTACGTTAGGGCATATCGAAAATTAGAAATGTCAGAAATTGAAAAACTTCACGTCACGTTTTATGACGTGGGGGGCAACAACAAAGCCCAAGGTAAACTTAAAAAACACTGTGATCATCGTTTATCTTGGTGCATTTCGCACTTTTGTTTTGAGTATATTAACACCTTGTACGATCTGACCCCGGACACCGAAAATGGCATAACTTTTTAAGTAAACAACATACACATTTTTCCATATAATTGGTTATTATTATGATTCAAACATATCTTGACTTTATTTCAGGACCAAAACCGCAAAGATCGCAAAACAATTTTGAGAAATCCGATGATATGTTTTCATATATACACTAGATATCAACTGTCCCGTAATCGTTTTTTTCTTAATTTTTGAAGTGTCTATTTCAAGATTCTGCTATGTTACAGGTTGAAATAATGTCTGATGGTATTTATTTCAACCATATATTACACCTATTGCGAACCAGTACGACGCAACCAGAAAGGAAAAAACAAGCGAGCCATTTTCCTTAATAAACAATAACATTTATTCGCAAAGGTTAATAACAAGTTCCATAGCTGTCAATTGAGTATCTTTTTAATGTATGATACAGAATAAAGTAAAGACAATTCAATGGTTCTCTTGAAAAATGGACCATATGCAAATGAGATTTTCATTCTACATAGCGAAATTATAGTATACCCATATAACATTTTAATTTCTCTTTTTCTTTTTCAATCAAAATTATCTAACAGTGTTATCAATATGAATATAAAAAGACAATGATATTAAAATGTTTTAATTAAAAATAAAATTCATATCATCCCTTGAAAATTTGTCTTATTCTCGAGTTTTGATACAAGTTTTCGGGCATAGCAACGAGCAAAAACAAAACTGTGGCATCTCTCAGCTCAAAATATATGAGCAAAAGCAATTGAAACTTCCTTGACAAATCATTCAACACTTTGAAAGTGATATGGAATCAATTCTATGTTAAATGGCTTGCTTTAAAACCCTTCAATCTCATTCTTTGGGAAGTTTGATTTCAGGATTGGCTCAAATGAAGATTTCCAATGGGAAAAGCCCAAATACTTTTGTAGGAATTGCCATTTTTTGCCATTGAATTTTGAGAGTTTTGTCTACCGCAAGTAGTAGAATAAAACAATATGTTTCACAATTATAAGAAGATCCTTTTTTTATAGTGCCGGTAAAATTGTGTTTACTTATATACAGAAACATTAATCGATTTGCAGCTGTGGGCCAACTTAAGTGGCTGACTGGGCATGGTTTTAAACTCAGTAGACTTTCGTCGATTTCTCTCCCAAATACCATCTTCACCATTCTGTATCCATATTTTTTATCATTACTGAGATCGTGGATGATGTCGTCTGGCAGTTGATGAAGCTCTACGTGTGAGTCATTGATGCATTTGAAATTCAAGTTTTTGACAGCGCTACAAATTGCTGTTCCTAATACACCAACATAGGAATGTTTAGAAAGAGTTGGAATATTTGTTTCTTGAATATAATTGTGCAAAAGAAGTTCGTTAATATGCAATTTACAAATATTAATAAGCACTCTGTGATTTAATTTGACTTCAAGGAAATGAATAATTCTTCGCAACCAATATTCATAGGTGTACAGTCGGCACCAATAACATGAATTTTTGAATCAAAATTGTTTTCAACGAGGAAATACCAAATGGTGTCGACAATCGATCATGCATCTTTCGCTTCTGAGGTAAACGTTTCTGGGTTGACCGACAAGAGTCATATGTTCCTCAAGTTGTGTAGAAGCAATTTCTCTTTCTGAGAACATTTCTGTCTATTTGTTCTAAACACAGTGTGAATTATTTTAGTTGATAACAACAGGGTAAAAATGATGAGTAATCTAGGACAGAAAAGACTTAATTATTTGTCAGAATAAAGGCTTTGGGCTTAAATAGTGTTCAAACATAGAAGATTACAGGACAAACAGTCAATATCTAGTTTATATATGATTTCTCAACATTTGCGTTTTGTCCAGAAAGAGTCAAGATGTGTTTGAATCTTAATACTTGTACTGAATTTTGCGGGTCAAAACTGTATGGAAAAATGCGGTCATTTGTCTTTGTATGTTGTTTACTTGAAAAGTGAGATGATCTTTTATCTTTTCGGTGTCCGTGTTTGGGTTTACAATAGGTGTAATATAGGGTTAACATTAACTCTATCAGCTATTATTTTAGCCTGTTATCTGGCAGAATCTTAAAATAGACACTTCAAGGATTAAGAGAAAAAGATTAGAGGACAAATAGTTGATATCTAGTGTATATATGAAAACATATCATCGGATTTCTCAACATGTTTTTGCGTTTTTTGCTGTTTGTCCTGAAATAGAGTCAAGATATGTTTGAATCCTAATAATGACCATTTTTATAAATGTCTTGGGTCAGAATTGTATGGTAAAATGTGTTTATTTGTCTCTGTATGTTGTTTACTAAAAAGTTATGCCATTTTCGGTTTTTATGGTCAGATGGTACAAGGTGGAGTATACGCAAAACAAAAGTGCGAAATGCACCAAGGAAGACGACGATCAGAATGTTTTTCAAGTTTACCTTGGGCTTTGTTGTTGCCCCCACCCCCATGTCATAAAACCTCCTTCGGCTTTTCAATTTCTGACATTTTTAATTTTCAATACGCCCTACTGTATGTCTGTGTGCATGTGTCTATGCCTGCATATATATGTGTATGCCTGCATGTATGTGTGTCTGCTTGCATGTGTGAGTACCTGCATGCAAACATAGACAGACAACTATTCATTCTTAGACACAGACAAAGACCAAAGTTCTGTGAAAATTCAGTACAACCGCATGGAATCACACTAAACTCACCCAAATCTCAATGACCCCTTCACCTCTGCTTTGTCAACTTCACCATCTGGGTCATCCAAGACTAAAGAGATTATTTTGGCTCTAACTGTTTTAGCATTTTTATTACATAGCATCTCTTCTTTCTTACTTTTTATTCCTTTATGTTTTGCCCTTAAATAATATTTGGCTGGCAGCCTTTTGGCTAACATCAAAGTGTAGAATCTGTTCTTCGAAACCGCCATGGCCTCGAAGTTCAGAGGTTCCTTGTGGCATGCTCGGGTATCATCCTGGGAGAAGTTGCACAGGATATCTTGACCGGCTGGTCGGCAGGCGATCATCATTAGCATGCTCAGGATTCGTCCTGAGAAGCTTTTGGGACCCCCGCCTTTATCCTGGTCCTCGTGGCATTTGTCCCAGTGACAGGGATTTGGGATTCTCCCCCCTCAAGTCTCTAGTCACGGTGACATACTCAATTCGGAACTAAATGACCCACCAAGGGTCAATGTGCCGTTAAACAAAACAATCAATCAATCATTAAATAATATTTACTAAACTTAACATGAGGCCAACAAGTGTCGAGCATCCATTGGTGACCTAACTAACTACACTAATTAGTCTTTGAGAAGAGGTTGCAAACAATCAGGCAGAGGTAGACACTCAAAACATTACTATTGATTTTTAATAATTTTAGCTTTGTCTGATGCACAGCCACAAGTTTGAGACCCCCACGAGGACTGAACAGGGGTGGGAATGGGGTTGCAGTTTTGCAGGCTGTATAACCATTTGATATCTAAAAGTACAAAATGATACTATCTTCAGATGTACTTTCTGTTTTTTCTTATCTAAGCAAAGATATATATACTGCCTTAATCAAAAGAATGTTGTTTTCCCTCTTGAATAATTTAACAATTTGAAATTACAGTCATTAAAAATATCTGCAGGCAAATATACCATTTTCACAATGGTTATATAAAAGGGAACAAAGTCTAATTCTAATTATCTGAATGGTGGTTGCTTGAAACAAATGCAATTGTCCATTCCATAAAACGATGCATAATGATAGGTTGGAATGCATTTGGTAGGAATAGAGACATTCTGAA
>VCCN01004446.1:5095930-5107385 GCA_006491835.1 Architeuthis dux | reverse complement strand
AGGGGGAGAGAGAGGAGAAGGAAGAGGGGGAGAGAGAGGAGAGGAAAGGGCAGAAGGAAGTGGAGAAAGAAAGAGGAGGACAAAGAGATAGTTTCTTTAAATTATTAATCACGGCTACCCACAACACTGGTTTATTGCCGGGTTCGGTTATTCAGGAGTTCTGACATTTATATCTATCTATATATCCAGCTCTTTGCCCTAACCATTCATAGTAGAAACTTGAAATTTTACACAAACTCTCCTCTCAATGAGTAGGGGAAGATGAACATTTTTGTTTTTAACCCCCCCCCCCCAGTAGGTTTTTAGAGGGGGGTACAATATGCAATGTAAAAATTGTCACTAGATTGTGCCTGCTTGTTTTTTGTAAATTAAGACCTTTTTTAGTGATCACAGCCCAACAAAAGTCAAGGGAAATAACTTCTTCATTGATCACCCCTTTTTCCATCTGTTTAATTGATCACCCCCAACACAGTGATTCATAATATTCCTTGGAATGCTAGACTCCCTTGACTTCCGCTCTTTAGAATTCTCTAAATTTAGATATAAAATATATAAATTGACAACATTGAAGTGAGGTAACCAAAATACTTTAAAGTCATAGTTTTGTACAACAGACGAAAATTATTTTACATGACAATTATGACAGGCTGGTCCACACACCATAAAGTCCGGCCCCTTCCAAACATGCACCCTTGGCCGTGCCCTAGTTTATATCAAAGTCGTCCTATGACTTGCCCTTGGCTGCAGATTTATCTCTCCCACTAATCAATCTGTCCCTTATTTCACCACATCTATATATTTGGCATTTCTGTACAATTTGTCCACACTTATTTGTATAAGTGTAAGTGCACGTGTTTGTGTAAATGTAATGAAATACACTCTGGTTGTGTGTTTGTGTGTTCGCTTATTAGAAGACTTGAATTTGGGGTGATAGTGTTGGCACTTGCACCAAAATGCCATATCATGTTCTCTGGGCTAGGATTTGGGTCAAACGGTTGACCGGGTCACATGGAAGTCACAAAAAAGAAAATACGTTCGACCAACCAAAGTGGTTTAAGGGTGGCCGTGATTTTAAAATCGGCCGGCAGTTAAAGACAATGGGGAACAGAGAGCAAATGGGTCAACAGTCCCTACCTGTCAGGGTTAGGGAGAGAGTCGTTAGAATTTTAACCAAAACAGAATTCAATACCCCTGGTGGCCCGCGAACCGGCCTGGCTTCGAAGCTATCAACAGGAATAAAATGAACCCATATTTTCAATTGAAAATAATGAATTTTGTCATCTTTCTATCCAGCCACGTGAGAGAGCCCTTTCTTCGGAATGGACCAAAATGTTTTGTTTCCCTCCACAGAACTTTCAGCCCCGGGAATGTACAAACCAACAACGAGACATCTCACATCGGCGAGAAGAAATACTAGCATTATTCTACATAGAGATATGTACAGTTTGGTACTTTTAATGTTTATGTGGACATACTGTGGTTTACTGTTCCCAATGTAATAAACAGACATTTAAAATACAATGAGGAGATGATACAGGTCTGGTTAGTCACTCAATAGAAACCGTCATGTTACCAACATCTTTTGGCAGCAGGCTGTGCTCGATTAAAAAATTAGAAAAAGGAGTGATCAATGAATAAGTTACTTCTCTTGCCATTTGTTGGGCTGTGATAACTAAATAATTCTGAATTTTCAAAAAACAAGTGTGAACACTGCCGATCACAAACTAAGGGACCAATTTAGCATAAACTTAGATTGTAAAATGAACCCCCACCAAAAACCTATTTGTGGGGAGCGGGGTGAAAAAGACAAAAAGACCCTGTTTTTTCTAGACATAATAAGGAGTAATTTGAAATGTTCAGCCCTCTAGCTCCATTGTTGTGGCCTGTATGCATGATTTCCAGCCCTACTTAAAAACTGAAGAAACCTATGTTTATGCTGAGAGTTTCGGTTGATGGTTTCTAATAGTGTAACCCAGTCAATAAATCTTAAAGAAAACAGGACCAGTAACAAAAATATGTACCTGCACAAAGTTAGATATAATTATAAAACTGTACAAGAATATTAAAACATAAAATAGACAAAAAATATTAATACAGCGGCAAAATTAAACAATCTTAGTTTAGTTACATATGGGTACAGGCCACTACAAATAGTTATTTTGTGCCACTGCATTCATATTTTTTGTTTATCTTATGTTAGGATATTCTTGTTTAGTGTGTTTTAAGTTTTTACAGTTATATTATCACTTTTTGCTGATACGCATTTTACTTACTGGTATGTATATATACCAAAGCTTATCTCAGCCAATAATCATCAACTATGATGATACCATATATGGTGATGTGCTGTTCATAAAATGCATTGGGTCACAATCCGTGTCTCGTGTTTGGGACCAAAGTAGGAAATGAAAACTTGAGAACAATTGTTGATTTCAAGCTGGTTAATTGGCACAAAAATAGGCCTGTCAACAAATTGAGTTGGATAATACGGATTCAGTCAGTTTTGTGGAGGAAGTATATCAAGTAGTAGTAGTTGATATGGAGGACTGTTTTTCAGCTTGTTGATACAGTCAGGGAAATCTCCAAGATCACGCACAGCGACATATACGTGTCCAGCACATCTGTCTAAATCAGATTAGGAATCATAGGAAGTGATCAAACTTTTTCATTACAAGATTCATGCTGAGAACATCAAAATGGAAAAGAGACTTCATGACAACTTATTCCTCATTAGTTAAAATATATCATTAACATTTCATCATCATATATATTACTTTTATGGCCCCTTTTTCCCCATTCCAGGCCTTGTCACTTTGTTGGTCGGTTTTCTTTCATGCTAAAGCAAACAGAGAGAGATGAAAGGGGTACTGCAACAGACAGACACAAAATTTGACAGCTGCTGGTAAGCAAGTCTCTGCTGTGTGTGTGTTTGTGTGTGTGTTCGCTGAAAGTAGGCAAGCAACTGCTGCTGGTAATATCACTACTACTACTGCTGCTGCTGTCTCAGTTTTGTTTTTTACCCAATTCTGTTGCCTTATCATTTTAAAATTATTAAAAAACAGAAAATATGAAGAGTTGTAGAAAATTGAGATATGAATTCTGTTTGAAGTATGTTTTGTTTGCAATAAATATATTTATACTAAAATATATATTTGTATAATTTGTATAAGTAATGCTGTCATTTCTGATGGCTACTATGTTAGTCACAAATGACGACCATCACAAATAGTCCCTTAATTATTTTCCAAAGTGTTTTTTGACTTATTCTACACAGTACAATTGAAATAGTCAATAGAGAATGAGTTCCACAGAAAAGAATGCAGTAAATTATCTACAATAAAATGTTTGTTTTCTAAAAATAAAAATGTCAGAACAACTGAATCAATTTCAGTGTAATTTTAAATGCTAATTTGTCAAGACAATTCCAGACACTAGCTTGATTCTTTTTTAACGAGTGTTTTTTCATGGTCTGGATTGAAAGCAAACTCATACTGTTTACTGAAACAAGGGAGGGTTTCTTTACAGCAATGGATAAATAAAATATGAATTAATCTTCTCTCTCTCTCTCTCTCTCTAGATTGAGATTTTTTTTAAACGAAAAAACGATACAACACTTTGATTGAGGGTAAAATAATGAGAGAAAATTCAGATAGATACAAAAATTCCCTTCTTTCTCAATTCTGTTTTTTTCTGTTACGTTATGGTCAATGCGCGACCTTTAAATTAAGTCTTAATTAAATTGGTCTTTTAAATAAGTATAATTTCCCATAAGTCATTTTAGTTTTAATAAAATGGATGGCCTTTTTAAAATCTTCTCATGGTCAGAAAAAAGGATATATTTTGTCCCAGACCACTTCAGGTCAGAGGTCACATAAACACGATGTTTGGCGTCGGTTTTGGTTAGAAAGCAATTTTAGGAAAAGAAACCAAACTGCGATTTCATAGACGGACAGCCAGAAACACAGTAAGGATTTCAGACCTCATGTTGCATCGACGGTTAGTGCCACATGTGTAACTTCGGCACGTGTGAAGTTAAGTACCCATGACCAACACTCGCCTAAGTTTGCTGGTCTTAAATCGGCCATGTAAACGCTCTCACTGGGTGAAATGTAAACATGTTTTTATTTTGATAACCGCTGGATGCCTCCATCTGTCTGTGTACAAAAATAAACATAGATACGCTGTAAACGAGACTTTGTTTGTTTCATCTTTCGAGTGCACGCTGTCCTATGCAGTTTCTTCCTGCATGTCAATAACACTATGTCTGCATGTTAATAACATGATCACACAACATTTCTTCACTCTCCCACTATAAAATGGATTGGTTTAAAAGTTGACCAAATAAAACTACCCCCCAAAATCTATCCTGATATTCAAGGTAAATTTTAAGGTCACTTAACATTCCTGCTTCGTTATACCCAAATCCTTTTCTATGCCTCAAAATTTGTTATTTTTCATAATACACAAACGTTTTATTTGGAAAGAAAAGAAAAACTTTTTAATAATTAGCCGAAAACTCACTTTATGGGTGGAATTTTCAGCTAGATGTCTTCTTTATATAGTTATGCAAAATGATAAAGATTCGGTTTAGCTAACCTGATGAACACAAAGTAAGGGTCAAGTTTAGCATTATATTTATATTGTAAATCGAACCCTTCACTAACGCCTTAAATTTTTTTTTAATTTTCAAAAACTAATATGCTAAAATCATAGGGTCACATTAGTAACCATATAAAATTTGGTCACCATAGATCTAGCAGTCCTTGAGTTATGCAATGACAGACAAGACCAGCTGCTTCAGGGTCAAACTCCACTTTGACTGAAGCTTAAATAATTTAGATTATAAGTTTTGAAAATATTTCAACTTTTGTAAAAACAGTTTTCCATTAACTGAAAAAAATCTTTGAATTTGGCCATGGAAGGGCACTCAATAAAATAGTATCTAGATATTTTCTAGATAAATGGCATGAAAATCTCGATAATAATTCTAGATATAAATTGAAAAACAAATAAGATGGTCTGTTGGGAAAAGGGAGTAGGGTGACCCCAATTCTTCATCATAAATCTTCTAGTAGGGATTGAAATGAGGTTGCATGCCAAAATTCAACTTCCCCAGTAACCTTGAAGGGTTTTAATTTTGGTGAAGGTCATTGTTGTTGTTGTTACCATGGGAAAATGAGTAGGAGTTTGAAAATAGACAGACATTTGGTGAATTATAGTAGGAAGGACGGGTATTTTTAAATTTGAATTCAATCTGAAGCCAATAGATAATTAACAAGTTGATTAGATGTTGTTTACTCAAAGATTGACCCAAAGGTTAAATGTCCTACTTTGCTTCCCTGCAATAAAGTTTGCTGTAATTGTATATGAGGGGCGATCAGAAAGTTCTCGGAGCAGGCAAAAAAATAATTGGGAATTTTCAAAGAATTAATATGCTAAAACAAGCCCTGCAATCCCATTAGTAACCTAAGAAAATTGGTGACTATAGCTCTAGCCATCCTTGAGTTATACAATGTCAGACAGACAAAAAAGACATTTGGTGAATTACATCTTGAACCTGCTACCTTGCATGCCACTCAAAAACTTGTGTTCGACCTAAAGAAATATTCGCCAGAAACCTGATGAAGCATTTTGAGGGTCTCGGTAGCAGATTTGCTGAGCTTCACACAAACTTTTATGCAGATCACAGAGATGTTCTCACACATCACAAACCTTGCATAATACAAGAACACAAGTAGAGAGCACAAAGAATATTGTCAGACTGACTCAGTAGGCTGGGTAACAATGAGCGTCAGCTGCACGCACACTTCCGTTGAACGGTACAATCATAGCACTGAGTTTGGTAATTTTGTGATACCACCTCGTACTAATCAGGTATTCAGACGAAACATCACACAACTTACCTGTGCATTTATATTTGCAGGTAGGTATATGTATATATTTACTAAACGTGTGCTACTCTCAGTGATGAGGAGAATATTAAAAAATCATAAGCATTGAAGACCGGGGAATTTTGTAGCAACCAACATCGAGAAATTGTGTTGACAGAATAGAGACGCACAATGCTAACACATTTAATACAGATGTCACTCATGATACCGCATCGCTTATTTGAACAAGAATGAACCCTCCCACACACACCACCCGGCACCACTGTTTGTTCAGGAAGGAAATAAAGCTCAGTAAAACAACAAGCTGATTTCGCAGTCGGACATTTTAAACTCAAGAGGATGATCTATGAGAAAAATGGACAATGAAGACCCAACTCTCCACCCCTCCTCGCCGAGCCTCGTACGTGGCGTTTTATGCGTTAACCACAATCTGGCTAGTTGAGAGTCAGTCATAAAACATGAAAGGAAAACACTGAGATGAGAGCATTCAATAATTCAAATTTCCATGGCACTTTCTGTCTGGCTTTTGAGGCCATGTAAGTCACAGCTAATTCTCAACAACAGAATGAGTCAAATATTATTTCAATGATATGCAGCTCAGAGGTCAAAGCTTGTCCATTCAATTGGGTTTTAGCTTACGTGTTCATTAACCCATTAACTGTGGAAGGCAAGAATTTCAGTCATTGCCGTTCTATGGCTAACTCAATAAAATCTCCGTTTTATTGCGTTTGATGGCGACTCGGTTCAATCTGTGAGTCGGGGCTTTTATCTTGCAATGGACAACAGCTTTTATCTTGCATTGCATAAGTATTACTCTTTGCCACCTGCCGCAGTTAATTGTTTAATAAACTGGCAAGAGATATAAATACCATAATAAAACAGGTCACTCAATAGAAATGTCTTTTGGCAGCATGCCTTGTTGGGAGTGATCAATTAAAAAAATTGGAAAAAGCAGTGATCAATAAATGAGTTACTTCGCTTGTCTTTTGTTGAATCACTAAAAAGTCTGAATTTTCAGCAAAAAAGTATGAATGCTGCCAGACACAAACTAGGTGTCCAATTTAGCATAAAATTACATTGCATATTGACCCCCCCCACTAAAAACCTATTATGGGGGAATTTTCAAAAAAACATTAAATTTTCAGCCCTGTAGTGCGGTCTGTACTCATGATAGATTGATAGCCAGCCAGAATCACTTAAAAACTGAAGGAACCTATATTGACAGTTTTGGTTGAGGATTTCTAAAAAGAGGGGGAAAAGGGTAAAAGGAAAAAGAAAAGAAAAAAAAAAGCCAAAGATAATTAGATAAAGGTTTGTTGTTTTTTAATAATTACTGACCAGTCAGTCAGTCATCAATGAGCAAAATACTTACTGCATGACCCAATGGTGGGATATTGGGGTGGGGCAAGAGATCTGGGGCCTGGGAGGGCTTGGCACCTTGTGGGGCCACCTCTAACATTTAGTGAGATTTGTTATTGTATAATGTCAGTAGAAATGCAGTAGGCAAACTATTTATAAAGCTATTGGGGGGGCCCACCTCCATTGGGCCCCCCGTTTTAAAATAGCCCCCCCCCCCTCATCAAGCCCCTGGTGGGATACCTATAATGACCTTTCAAATAATGTGATTTACTCTGGGTCATCTCATTACTACTGAGTGTTTTGAGAATACTCATACTAAAATGAACGCAGGTTTTACACACTTTACTCCTCCAGAAATCAATTAGTATATTTGTATATATTTATAAAATGTGTTATTCTGTGGTGGTATAGATATGGACAGAGTTAATTATCCAGCCGCTTGTCTACAAAGCAATTAACCTTTTGCATTTGACGTTTTCGTTCAGTTAGATTTTTTTGATTTCTATCCTTTTAGATTTTATTTTGTTGATATTAAATTAAACTGCTGGGCAATTAAACTTTGAAATATGCCACAGGAATATTTTCTTGGTGCAATTTGGGCAGTTACAAATATATATATATAGAGAGATAGAGGTATACCTTGATTAGTGCGGTTAATTTATTCTAACATTTTCCGTACTATTCAAAACTGGACTCATCAGGGTCTTATTATAATTTAAAGTGGTTTTTTTTTCAGTTTATACTTAGTTGCATTAATTTGTACAGTATTGCTGTATATATAACAGCCGATAGCAAAGTGTCTCGCTATAACTGGCTTGCAAGACCATCTCACAAACCCAGTGGTTCTCAAACTGTGTGCCGTGGCACAATAGTGTGCTGCAACTATTGTTGTATAGCCCACTTGGTCCATGGGAGGAAAATCCTGAACTCAGAGAAAAAGGAAGACTCGAAACTTGTTTGATGAAAATATGAGGATATATTTTTGTAAGATTGGTAGAATGACAGATTAAAAATGCAAACAGAAGACGTACTCACAGAGATCCTTTATTCATACAATGACCATGGTCAACGACACACGTGTGCCGTCTCCGATCTCCTAAGAACAATATGGCTGCTCGTTCACCAGAACGTAAAACAGCTCCCCTTTACCGGAGGTTGATAAGCACTCTCCTGCCTAAGGGGAATAACTCAAAATACTTAACATTTTTATTTCATAAGGTACATTGTGTCGTGGAGAATAAAGAGTGGGGGAGAGATAATGAGAGCTCTCAGGCCCAGCTGCTCTCTGCATCTCCGAGGGCGTCCTGTGTCTCTTCTTCCTGTGTTCCACTTCCTGCAGGGATCTCAGACTTTTTAGCGACAGATGAAAAGAAAAAGGGGTGATGAGTATGTATATTAGTAATGGTGATATAAGCGTTTTGTTCATTGACTAAAGAAATGTTTTCTTCTAATTCATTCCATACCAAATTATGGCTTAATATATGTAAAGACACAAGACATATGTAAGTCGTAAGCATGATCCATCGAACCTTGATTGCAAATAGCCGACTGCTTATATGGGCATGCACGATTTGAGAGGCCCATAACTCTAACAATCACTATCCAGAATCTTACAATATATACGCATGTAATTTCATATTTTATGGAGTAATGAGTTGGTGTGTTGTGTAATTCAAATATATTTCTGAGTGGGCTGTCATACAATAAAGTTTGAGAACCACTGCACTAACCATTGCACAGTAATAAAGGCCAGATTTCAGAACCTCTGAACAGCCTAGAAGCAATTCAGTAGGAGATTTAAGTGGTTAGGACCTTTGGTGGATGAGTCAGCACTTTGAAACCAAAAGGAAGAGGCAGGCAGAATTGAACCACAAATAATGTTGACTATCCAGAGGTGGGGCAAGAAGGCCCAAAATTTCCTCTGCCTATAGTGCCTGTTGATCAATAATTATGCCCTCCCCTGGGATATAGCGCAACTACCCCTGGGTGCTAAGAACCCTTGCTATGCCACTGGGACTATCGGAGTAGATACTAACTCTGCACAGTCCGCATTTGAAGAACCTCATAAGAAATTGGATCAGTGTCAAAAATGAATGAAAGTTAATTGTACATTTAATTTGTACCATTTACTGCAAAACCATTTATGCTCGAATAACTTTATGTCACTAGCGTTTATATCTATCAAAAGAATTTGCATTTATGGCTCGTTAAGGGTGCCTTGCTGTGGAGCCATGATTCTTAACCTTTTTCAAGGCTACCACCCCTTCATGATTGCAAAATCTTTCTCACACCCCTTTTCAAGATTTCAAAATCTTTCTCGCACCCCATTTCAAGATTTCAAAACCTTTCTCGCACCCCATTTCAAGATTTCAAAACCTTTCTCGCACCCTTTTTCAAGATTTCAAAATCTTTCTCGCACCCCTTTTCAAGATTTCAAAATCTTTCACACACCCCTAATCGTAAGGCTAAAAAATTAAATTTTAAAAAGTCAAAATTGGCAAAGTTAATATCAAAAAGTGTAAATAACAAACTGTTAAAATTTAAAGTCTGTATCAAGACATTACTAATAAAACCATTCGGTACATGAAGGAGAAAAAAAACAAAAGTTGTATAGATTAGCAAGAAAACTGAAAAAAAGAGTTTGTTTGCCACCCTCTTGTCGCACCCCCTAGAATTGCCTTACGCACCACTCTCGGGTGCGTGCCTCCTATTGCTGTGGACTAATGGTTGTAAACCATTACTTCTGCAGTGAATGACTCATACCTGTGGCTTTGTGCCAGACTAATCTAAACTTAGTAAATACCTATATTGTGTGCCTCACTGTAGAGAAATGGCTAGCAAGGATGTCTTGAAAACTAGTGTAGTGAGTTTGATCTGTTATGATATACTACCACAAAAAGGTCATTTCAAGGTCAACACCTATGCAGAAATGGAAGTGACCTGGTCACCTTAGGAAATAGGTATATGGGTGGCTGTCCAAAAAACAGGATGTGGAAACCGGAAACGACACCAGCGTAAGCGTTCAAACCTGATAAAGGAAGCTAAGAGAGACAGAGAACTCAGAACAGGACCCAAGCAGAGCCGGAAAGCATGAGACCGATGTCCCTGTTGAGGACAGACTGACGGTTCTCCTTATCTCTCTCCCACTCTTCATTCTCCGACCGACGAAATGTAAGCTATGGAATAAAAAATATGTCTCATATTTTTACAAGCAAGTTTTTCGAGTCATCCTTCCTTTCCAAGTCCAGGACATTCACCCCAGTATACAACAGATCCTCACTGGGTGCACTGGTCTTATAACCCTAGACCAGACTAAACAAAGCTTAGTATATATCTATAGACCATTAACAAGACTTGTAGAGCTGTTTTCCAGGTTTTCCAAGGTAAAGACGTTTAACAATATAAGAGTTTATACATTGCAATTTTGTCTGATTTACAGTACTAGGACAGTGCCCGTTCCAAAAGTGCATGTTTGGAAGAGGCCGGACTTTATGGTGTGTGGCGCAGCCGGCCATAATTCTCATGTAAAATAATTTTCTGTCCGTTGTATGAAACTACGGCTTCAAAGTATTTTGGTTACTTACTCTTCAGTGTTTTATATCTAAATTTAGATAATTCTAAAGAGAGGAAGTAAAGGGAGATAATTCATAGAAACTAAGATGAAAGATCTATAATCTTTGATTTTTTATTAGATTTCTCAAGGACCGCTGATCCAAACAACTTTACACTCGACACTGCACTTTTGTGCTGACTAATATATCTGAAGAATGTCAACTTCGTACAATGGCCAGTTGTCGAGTAACCACAGTGGATGCACACATAGACACAGACAGAGATTTCTTCAATCGTAGTTAGATATATGATTGCTATAATTGATAAATAAATAAATAAATAAAAGGAATGAATATATATATATAGAAAAAAGAAAGAGGATAATTGAATTCCACAAGAACGATCCAATAAATTTCAGAAAAATGGTAAAAAGTAAGGAAAAGCCACATTGGTTGGAAGTTTTTAGGTATTTAATAATATCTGGTATTATATGGAATAAGATGTTATATTCTGGGCCTCAACCAGTTTGATCTTCTTTTCAAGAGGTCTGAATGGGAACTCAGTGAACTTTTATAATAAAACAATTTTTAAAAAATATATAGAAGAATATATACCCACCCCCCGACAAATGGAACGTATCTTATCAGTAAAAG
>VCCN01004446.1:5054010-5072600 GCA_006491835.1 Architeuthis dux | reverse complement strand
ATTGCAAATTGAACCCCCCACTAAAAACCTATTTAGAGGAGGGGAATTTTCGAAAAACAAAAAAATGTTTTTGCTAATCATAATAAGGAGTAAATGTTGAAATTTTCAGCCCTCTAGCTCCATTGGCGCGGCCTACACATGTGACATATACATAGCCAGCCAGAATCACTTAAAAACTGAAGAAACCTATGTTGACAGTTTTGGCTGATGGTTCCTAACAGAGGCCTGGATACCAGTCTATAAAGAGATCAGGGAAGATAGAGAAATTACTGGCAATCATCTCAGTACAAAAATTAAACAGAATTTATTTCGAGATGGTCATTTGGCAAAACAATTGTTACTGCTTACTGGCTATTTAAGAGTCTGTCTATAACTGATCTGAGTTTAATACCTCAGATCACATGGGCACACTCGGCAGTTGCCCGGGGGCCGCACAATTTTAGAGGACCCAAAATTAGATTTGAAAAATAAAAATTAAGCTTCATATTATTAAATAACAGACAGAGAAACTTTTATAAACCTGTTTAAATCAGTTCTTGACTCTTTATTGAATCCATGTATTAAATCAAGGTTGGCACTACATCCTGTGGCCGAATCCAGTCTTTGCCTGGAGGCCTCAAATATTTTTAAGATGGCCCCTGTCTTTGATCACCATTCCAGCATCATTCAATTACTGTTTATACTCGTGCAATATTCAACTTTTTTAGACCAATTTCTCAACCTATAAGTATTCTTTTAGAACAGAAAAGATTTTGAGCCTACAATTTTGGCCTAGGCTAGGCCGTGGAAGTCAACAAATAGGCCCATTTCATATAAAATAAAGATAATATTCAATTAGTTCTTCGGTCGATTGAACTCCTTGTTATTTGTGTTGTTAACACAACGTTTCGGCAGATCCATTCTTCCTCGGGTGTAAACAGAAGTTTTTAATTTTAAAGGATATAACCCTTATAACGTAGGATTCGGGTGTTTCTTTATCCTTGCCTTGTCAGGTTTGGGTTTGTAGCGGAAGTCACATTGGGTTGAACTCTACACTTGTCTGGCTAATGCATTCAGTTGACATGTGCTGCCTCTTTGATTTTTCTCTGTCCAACAGCATTCTCTGTCAATAATCTGGACTTCATTCCAGAGAGGAATAACATAGCAATAACATAACCAAAACTATAGAAATCAAAGATAATGTTATTACAAATTTTATTTTACTTACTGTATCCGATTATATTATAGGTTATTTTATTATCCTATTATTGGAATACGATTAATCAGATGGTCAGAGTTAAAACCTAAGCAAACATTGGCCATGGAGGCGGCCATTTGTAATGCACACTGTATACCGGTACAGTATACCTTTTGTTAGTTGGCGTGACTGAATCCATTACTGGTTACTTTAAAACCCAGACTCAAACATTATATACAGTGCATGATAAACCAATGATTTGTTGGGCTAAAAACAGGTAATTATGAAAGGTGTCTATATTGTAATTACTATACAATATTTTCCTGAATACCTTTCATAATTTTTCTAATGCTCACTTGTTTCTGTCTACTTAGAATTTCAGTATTTTGTTCCTTTGCTTTTTCATATCATTACAGTCCAGATTTAGTAACTTTTAGCTCTAGCCAAAAGAGATTTCAGACCGTAGACAAGATTAAGGAGAATGTGATGAGGTAGCTGATGGTGATCCAGAAGAGGACTTTGCAGACAGTTTTGAAAAGAGACTGAGATAAGTGTGCAAGGTCCCAAGGGGATTACTTTGAAGGGGACTAAGGCAACATTGCCCTAAGTAGGCTATTTATTTGTTTCCGGATAGACCTCAGATGCACACACGTATGTTGATATTAATAACTAGAGAAGAATATGAAGCACCAATATTAACTGCTATTCTAACAACCTTCATCACTAGAAGCTGTGTTCATGGTATTTTCAGGGATTAACTCTGGTAACACTTACACAACTGTCCTTATGCTATAACAAAAAAGAAAAAAGGCTTCCAAGAAATACACCTTTGCAGTTAATTTCTTGGAATGACAAGCAAAGTTGCATTTTCTTTTACCAGCAGACACATGCTATACCAGTAAGGCTGTATACATAGGCAAAGTTTTAGCTTTCATCGCAGACCACTAACTTTACCACTACCCTTCTTAGTAGAGATTAATTAAATATTTTTAGCAATAAGGACAAATTTGATGATTTGAATTTGTAATTTTAGATCTAAAACTTGTTTTAGCAACTTTCAGCACTCAATCTGTATGTTGTGCATAGAAAATAATGTGAAAAAAGGGGATTGTCCATTGTCAGGAACTAATGCAAGCATTACTATCATAGTAGGGCATACTTTTTTGTTCTATACCTAAATTGCAAAAATGCTCTCTGGAATCTCAGGGGGACCTAACAGTTTAACCCATAAGAATCCAGACCCATTTCTACTTGAAAGAACACTATGTGGTATTCTGAGTAGGCTACTTGATACACAGTAACATGACTGCACCAGGATGTTAATTAGATGTCACTTAGTACACTTCATGAGTTAAAATCAAGGATAAAATATAATATTATATAAGAGACTGTGCAGATCAATTAAATTGTATATGACACTTAGTACACTTCATGAGTTAAAATCAAGGATAACATAATATTATATAAGAGTCTGTGCAGATCAATTAAATTGTAGATGACACTTAGTACACTTCATGAGTTAAAAATCAAGGATAAAATATAATATTATATAAGAGACTGTGCAGATCAATTAAATTGTATGTGACACCGGTGTCACAGTGGGTTCTTATGGGTTAAGGAAAGACAGATGAAAACCACAACTAGAGAGTTTAACTCTTAAATCCATATAACATTTTGGATTTTAATATCAAGGGAAATAACTTTTGATTTAACTTTGAACTTTCGGTAATTCTTTTTCTATTCTATTCACAAAAGAGTTCCACTCTCAATTTGGAGCAATATTCAGTGGTCCATGAATTTAACAGTTAATGGGCATATCTATCAGACAATATGGGGATAGACAGATCTTTAATGTAATCAGGCTTTTAGAAGTGTTAGATTCACATTGGGAATTCACTTCTTGCTTTGGACTCTAGCTTTGGGATATCCTAACATTATATTGACTGCTGTTGGGCTATCTATCTCTAATTGGATTTGTTTGGGCATTGCAGAATAGAAAGCCTTGTAGTGGAGGATGGCATTGTTCAGGCCTCTAACAAAGGAGCCTGGTGTTTTAGAGAGTCATACTAGAGCTAAGCCTGCAACAGGAGAACAATGGTTGACGTCAATTGGCCACCAGTTCAGCCATCTTTCTAATAGGTCAACATTTTGCTGTGTCATTATTGGGGCTGAAAATAGGCCAAAGGTTTGCCAAGTTATACATTGTGTGCATCTCTCTTGTTTACCTCTACCAACAAAGTAGGAAGATGTATATGTGTTCACTGTCTGTCAACACAATATCTCCAAAAGTTCTCAATGAATTTCAATGAGATTCAGTAAGATTTTGTGGAAGGGTGGGCATGGAAGAAGTGATTAAATTTTGGAGTGGATCAAGGAATTTGTTTTTGATTGAGATAGATTTTTATTTTTTCTGCAGGATAAAAGGTTAAATATGACAGTTAAAAAAAGGCTAAATTTAAATTTCAAGGGAAGTAACTCAATATTTGTACATTTTTCATATATTATTTTCATTCGATTTTTAGTCAGTGTATGGTGCAGTGTTGGCAGAGGTATGCATGTGTTATTTCTAGTTGTAACAAAACTGGTTATTAAAATCTAACTGAAAAGAACCGGTTAAAACATCTCTTCAATCACACAAACTAAAGAGATTTTTTTTGCAACACAGGATGTATTAGAACAAAATGATATGGTATATAGTGTATGGTTGGTATCATGACAGATATTAACAGATTAAAAATGCAAACGAAAGATGTACTCACAGATCCTTCATTCGTACAATGATCGTGGCCAACAACACACGTGTGTTCTCAAGCTCTCTGATCTACTACTAATCACAATAACAAAATGGCTGCTCCTTCACCAGAACGTAAAACAGCGCCTAAGGGGAATACTTAACAGATAGGACATTGCTCTCAACCCTATTTTCAGTTCATCAAATATTGAAACTTAAAAGAATACTCTCATCATTAAAATTTCAAAATTGTCTGATAGAATTTTTGAGCATCTTAAGACTTAATGATTCCAAGGAACAGAGAAAATATTAATGTCACAAGCCTGTTTGAAATAATAAAAGAAAGTTATTTTTGTTATTCAATCAGTTATTTGGATTAATCCTTGCTGTTTTTATCACTACATTTTGGCTGATGTGTTCTTTGGCCTTCCTAGTATTGTCTGAAATTCTGACATCAGTCATTGTCATTATTCCATCAGTTATTTGGACTAGTCTTCTCATCCTTGCTGTTTGTATCACTACATTTTGGCTGATGTGTTCTTTAGCCTTCTTAGTATTGTCTGAAATTCTCAGACATTTTTGTTTCCAATTGAGAACATTTCTCAAATTTTGACAGGTTTTGCTAAATTTGATCTATAATGTTGACAAGCACCAGGAATGGAAAAATGGTGAGTTACAGTTGATTTGATTGTTTGTTTACATTTTATATGTAAATAAACATATCAACATGCAAAAAATATTGAACTTTGGAACTGCTGAACCGATTAGAATGAAAATTGTTATACAGGTTCTTGGGCACCTAATTACTGAAAATATATAACATTTTAAGAATTTCATGGTTTGAATACAAAAAGTAAAAATAAAAATATGTTATCTTGGAGTTAACCTAATAAACAACTAATTGCCACTCTCTATTTTAAACGTCTGATACTTTTAAGATTTTTTTCTCTTAGATGGTTCTACTTCTGGGCATCAGAATCCTTTAGATGATGGTAATCTATGAGCTGGTCTGGAAAAAATCCATCTGCATATACAAAGTACATCAACAGTTTGATTTTCATGAAACTTGCACAAAACACTGATAATATCATTTCTCAATTATGGTAGGCCCTCATGGTTGTTTGCATTTCTCTTAGCTCTTAACAGATGAACAAACTCAAAGGATATCAACTACAAGGGTATAACAGAACCTATCCTATAGAAGAGGGGGTGACCAAAAAACATCCAAAGGATTTGTGTTCAATACTACATTAGGGATGTTTTCCATGGCAAAATTTCTCTATGCAATCTCCTAAACGCCACCTCATTATGAGGAAAATATGATCAAGATCTGCGTGCGGAACATCCCATGCAGTTTTGATAGTAGAAACCAGCTGAACCTAAATATTAGATTAGAAGAGCATTGAAAGGTCATAATATAAAAGTGATACCATAGAATTGGACATTGCAGAACATATACACAAAGAAAACGGAAGCACATTCAATGCTACGTGAATAATCATACTCAAAAGGGCAAAAACAACAATGAGAGTCTTTTGTAACTGAAAAATGGAATTAGTGTGTTATAAGATAACACATTGGAAGTGTCTCTTTGTGGTTTCAGGCCAGATGTGTGGAATACTTCACGATAAAGTATGGAACTGTCTTTTTGTAATGTCAGGCTCTGTGTGTGGCCAGCGAGAAGGCATCTGGAAAGCAGGCATCTCATTAAAACTGACAGACAAGAAAGAGAGAGGACTGTGTATGACAGAGAGCCCAACCGAGAGGGCCCCTCCACACCAATAAGCTGGTCACCAGTGAGTTTGTTCACATTCATGAAGAGACTGACTGACCTTTCTCTGCCGAAAACAAGATTATCACAACCCAGCAATTATTCAGGTTTTAAAATAACAGGTTCCTGGGTTGCCACATAGAATAAAATGAGTTGCAATATTTCTTTTATGCAGTGTTTGTATTAGAAGCCATCAACCAAAAGTATCACCAAAACTGTCAACATTAGGTTTCTTCAGTTTTTAAGTTGGTCTGGCTGGCTGTGTCATGCATACAGGCTGCACCAATGGAGCTAGAGGGATGAAAATTTCCACATTTTTTCCTTATTATGTCTAGCAAAAACGTTTTTTGTTTTTCAAAAATTCCCCCTAAATAGGTTTTAGCGGGGGCTCAATTTGCACTGTAAGTCTATACTAAACTGGTCCCTTAGTTTGTATCCAGCAGATTTCATGCTTGTTTTTTTGAAAATTCAGATGTTTTAGTGATCATTATCAGGAGTAATCATTATTCATTGACCACCCCATTTTTCCAATTTCTTAATTGATCACCACCAACACGGCATTCTACCAAAAGACACTGGTCACGTGGTGGTTTCTATTGAGTGACTAACTAACCAGACCGTTTTTTTGGTCTTAAGTTCTTTTTTTCAGCTGTATCTATAAGCTCAAATGTTAATCACTGAAAGTTCAGTACACATATCTCGCAGAAGACATCTTCTGGCAACTCCTTGGTCAGAATCTGTAAAGTACATTCAGACTGTTGATACATCAACTTGACTTCACAAGAAGTACCAGAGAAACGAACAAGTGTTTGGTCTAAAGTATACTGGGAAAATTAACATTTATGTTGATCTAATCAGTACATGTAGTCAGACATTTTGTTTTGACTGACTACTGGATTACTGTCAGTAAGAATCATTGATGCCCAGATCGAGAACCACTAATAAATTGTGTACAAAATTGAATGGATGAATTTATATACCTGAAGGAGGCCAAAGAATTGTCATATATAAGCAGATAAAAGTTCTGCAAGCGAACTTAGTTCTCAATTTTGATTAATACCAATAATAGTAATCTACTTATATAATACGCCACGTGTATGTCTATATTTTTTTTTTATTTGAAACATTTGTCAAGGGAGATTACTATTAAATGCTAATTACAGAGTAGTCTCCCTTACTAAAAATCCGGGTTCATTCTGGTTGATCATAAACAAGACTAGCATTCGAAGGGAAATTATGAATCACTGCCACCAATATATGCTTCTGTTTACCTTGTAAATTAAACAGTGGTGGACACAAACTGAAGGATCAATTTGGCATAAACTTACATTGCATATTGAACCCCCTCTAAAAACCTATATAGGTGGAGAATTTTCAAAAAACAAAAAATATTTTCCCTACTCATTGGTGGGAGTGTGTGTGCAAAATTTCAAGTTTCTACTATGAACAGTTAAGGCTGGGCAAAGTCCGGATACATAGATACATATAAATGTGTGAACACATGAATAACCTAAACCTTTGGTAGCAACGATTAATAATCCTTACAAGTAACTTGAATCTTTTGCATGAGAGAAAAACGGAGAATCGGAAACAAACAAATTCCCAAGAGAACGAGTCCGGTATAAACAGCAAAAATAAGTTCTAAAAAGTGGTAGCTTCTTATGAGGAAACAGATTTGTTTCTTTCTCAACCAACTGATACTTATTTGTCTGTCTTCATCAGTTCAGATCCATAAACATTTCTAAGTCTGCTTAGCAATAGTTTCTGTAGCAATGCATTCACTATGCATCATCTGATGATGACGCTTTGCATGCTAGATAAGCCATGGCAGGAGCTGCAGCATAATTCTATGGAATCGGTCCTCGGTTATCAGTGGAGCAGGTCAGCATGACTCAACATCGCCGCTTTTCTTTCTCTGGCAAAACTGATTTGCCATTCTGTATCAATACGAGTCTCAAAGTAAATCTAAAAATTTAGCCCTGCGGGTGCATTGTATTGACTGTCTTGGGAACATGAGATGACTGCTTATATTGTATTTACCCTAAAGTAACACACACACACACGCCAGATTGTGTGTGTGGGCCACACAGAGCTTTGTTGATAACTATATTGAAGCGGATTCAATGATACCGGGGATTTAGAGAGTTGTTTTAAAGAGATTGGTAGCCTCAAAACCAGAAAATGAATAATGGATTCACTCAAGTTTACTACTTGAAACCAGGGTAAGAAGGTGGCATAAGAGCCGAACTCAAAGCTTTGGGAAAGACACGGTAAAGTTGAGTGAATCTGTCAGGAGACACAAAACCCAGTTATAGAAATGACTTTAAGAGATCAGTACCTGATTGTGTAGTTAGATATCCTCCAGAGACTTTCCTCAGAAATTCTCGCTAATAAATACAGATTCTGGTCCCGTTGTAACCTGTCTTCCACTTTCTCGGGCGATCAATCATTTAATATATACATGCCACATTCTACTTGGCCACCAATCATTAGCATTAAAGCCTGAGAAACAATCGAGACATTTTCATCGAAATGTTGAGATATTTTAATTATAAAATTCCTAATTATTGTTTTTCTTCTTCATTTAAATGGTATAAAGAGCATTGAAACGTGAACTGATAAACGTCCTATATTGACATAAACCATCAAAGAATGCTACAGTATTTCAAAAAGAGAGAAAAAAAATTCCTGCTGCATTTGAATTAGATGCAATCACAGATCAAAGATGAATTGAAGTTTTCACTGTACTCATAAGCCAACAGCCTCAAATGAACAGGTTTTGGCACATTACCCCATTACCTATTTATCTACAGATTCCTCTCAAACAATGCAATCGCAAATTTTCAGTAGGAATCTTAGTTCTTTGTAAGAGACATTTTATTATCAACTCAAAGCATGAAGTCAATAAAAACACAAACCCCAGTTCCAGTGTTTAATCCCAAGGGCCGGATATTTAATCATTGATAAGACCAAATTGTTCTGAATAAAGCCAATCATATATTTGTTATAGACTTTTCATATAACATTGCCAAAAATAGGAATAAACTAGCATTCCAAGTGAAATTATGAATCACTGTCACCCATATATGCTGTGTTGGGGGTGATCAATTAAAAAGTTGGAAAAAGGGGTGATCAATGAATAAGTTACTTCTCTCGCCTGTTGTTGGCCTGTGACTACTAAAACAGGTCTGAATTTTCAAAAAACAAGTGGGCACAAACTAGTAACCAATTTAGCATGAACTTACATTGCATATTGAACTAAAAATCTATTTAGGGAGGGGGGAATTTTCAACAAAAAAAAACTTTTTTTTCTACTCATTGAGGGAAGTGTGTGTACAAAATTTCAAGTTTCTACTATGAACGGTTAGGGCTGGGTAAAGTCCAGATAAATAGATAGATACATAGTTACATATAAATGTGAGAACACATGAATAACCTAAACCCAGCAATAAACCAGTGTTGTGGGCAGTGGTGATTAACAGAATTAACAATATTACCTTGTTTGTTAATCCAGTATCGATTACGTATGAGTAAGACTTTTGGTGTCATCTGTTATATCAGATTATCTTTTTAACATTTGGCATTTATTCACGTCACTTTTTAAATCACTTCCCCGGTCATAATATTTTGAAGATGAGGCTAATAAACATTTAAATATTAACAACCAAATTATCATGCGTTATTCCCCTTAGGCAGAAGAGTTCTTATCCACTTCCGCTAAGGGACGCTGTTTTACGTTCAGGTCAACAGGCAGCCGTATATGGCTGCTTGTTGACCTGAACGTCCCTTAGCGGAAGTGGATAAGAACTCTTCTGCCTAAGGGGAATAACTCATGATACTTAACATTGTGTTATTAGTAGATGAGAATACTTGAGAACACACGTGTGTGAATCGCGGACCGCAATTATTTTATGAATTAAGGACCTGTAAGTACATCTTCTGTTTGCATTTTTAATCTGTAAATATCTGTTATTAAACCACCCTTACATGCCTCACACACAGAAGGTCCTGGGTTCGATTCCCGGTACGAGCAAAGAGTGTGGAAAACTCTTCATTAGGACAAATTTCCCTGTGCACTAAGCAGCTAATTGAGTACACTCTTAGCTGTGTGATTAGGGTGGAAGTATCCCTTCAGTGGACTTGCATCCTGCGTGATCATAAAAACTTGTAGGAATAAAGTCCTGGTCTCGACCAGACTTGAAACTTGCAAGTCTCTTAATGCTTTTTTACATTTTTAGTTTGTTAAATATTCATAACTTCCAAGGATGATTTCTTGAGTTGCCTTGTTTCTTTGTAAACCCTGGTTATTATAAATTCTCTAGTCAAAGGAAATTAAGAGTTTGCATAATTAATAATGATCGGTGGATACAGGTAAAAATCACTGATTTTGTCATATCAAGTTGGGTGTTCTTTGCAAGGAGTTAAGGACATTTCTAAAGCTGCTGGGCAAGATTTTGAGGTAAGCAAAGATAATTAAAAACAAGAACACTATGTTCAACAATGAGTCTACGATCCTTACGTTCATATCTGATTGGCTTTATTATATTCTTTTTGTTAAAAGGTTCTCTCAAAATTCTGAAACAAAATACAGGCCTCCCCTGTTATAACGCAGTTCGTTATAATGCGGTTTGCGTTATAATGGGGTTGGATGGTGGATGCCAAAATATTAAGCCAGTTAAGCTAGATATAGCTACAAAATAGCTAGATTTAGCTACAAAATAGCTAAATTGATCGTGGCTCAGTTATAACGCGGCTTTATCTTTCTTGTACACCAACACTCGCATTATAATGAGGGAGGGGAGACCTGTATTATTACTATTCAAATGATTTATTCAAGACTGTCACTTGTATCACAATTTTTAGCACAATGTTTTGGCTGATATAATCAACAGCCTTTCTCAGGTTTTTAGAAAGCAGGATAAGCCTGGGAGCAATTAAATTGTTACTGGTTTGAAAAAAAAACAGAAAGATGCATTCGCTTCGGCAAAAAACAGGTAAAGCCTTAGTGTTGAAATTCCAGGAGAATAGATTTTAACAAAGAGAGCAACAGTAGGCGTTTTAGGTTAAACGTGTCTGCCTTTCACCTAAATTTATTGACAATGGAAAAGCAGCCGAATTGATTGATGAGCAGCAAATAAATGAGTAGACACCTACATCTCCAGCCCCGACAGAAAAAACAAGTACAAGAAAAATAAAATTCTAGAGAAGGAAGAAAGGGAGATAATTCTGAATAAATGCTAAGTTAGGAAAATCATATACAGAGTCATTCCAAGAGCAGAAACAGAAGTTTTAAAGAAACAACAATACAATGTAAAACTTTCATGAATAGACCTTTTCTTTAGGTGAGCACCAATGAATAAGTCATTTTTCAAAAAGCTGGACAGAGATACCGAGAAACAGATTTAGAAACTGACAGGTAAAGAAAGGAAGAATTTATTTTTGAAGCATAAATAATAATTGATACATATCTTTATTTTTTTTCTGCTCCATTCAGAAAGCTATTTAAACACTATTTATGTGAGAGAAGTTCATTAACATACCAAACCAAGAATTGTCAAATTAACATAAGATTGAATATGGAGATAACATTTAGTCAAATATTCAGGCAGAAATAAATGAAACGAAAAAGAATTCAGGAATAAATAGATAGATATATATAAATAATAATATTAATAATCATGAAACTATTCCCAAGTGAGACTTTTATCTTTCAAGTGAAAATTAGAAGAAATGTAGTCAGGCACCCAATCATTTACAAATGGAGATGATGTAGAAATTTAGTTCAACTGAAGTTCGTGCTTAAGATCATGTAGAGAGATCACAAGACAGAACATTTCATTAGAAAGCAAACAGGGGTCAGAGATATAAAAACCATTGGAAAGCTCAAATGGCAATGGGCAGGCTATATTGCAAGAATGCATGGGATTGCACTGAAGGAAAGGAAACAGCAACACACTTAAAACGTTCAAAGTTGCTTTTTATTCCGCTGCAAAATTCTCATCACGAGAAACGGACATATAAAGACATGGCAGTTTTCAACATTCAGGGATATATTTACATTTCTTCCACCAAGGGAGGAAGGCGATAGTGTATATGTTAAGTATCATGAGTTATTCCTCTTAGGTAGAATACTTGCACTAGGGGGCACTGTTTTACTTTCTGGTAAACAAGCAGCCATATTGGCATTGTGTCATTGGTAGATAAGAGAGCTCGGAAGGACACACGTGTGTGGATCGTGACAGCAGTCATTATTTGAATAGAGGACCTGTAAGTACATAATCTTTTGTTGCATATTTAATCTGTTATTATCTGTCATTAAACCAAGCTTACAGTGCATTTAATAGTCGCCTCTTTGCAAATTTATGTGACAAAATGTGATCCAATTTCATCCAACCTTTACTGCATATAGAAATAAGATGGCTGCCAAGGGGTGAGCTTTGAGACAGTTATTAGATTTAAAAATTGGAGTTATACTATTTAAGTCTGAAAATAACTCAAACTTAGCCAAATGTTTTTACAATGAAACTTGGCTGTGTAAATAATGCTATTTGCCAGATGTGTTTGAGAAACTCAACAAACCTACAAGGGGAGAACACAAATAGTTTTACACTGAAATCTATTTTCTTTCCTTACTGTTTTACAGTCGGGTCAACGAGCAGCCATTATTGCATTGTGTTATCAGTAGAAGGGCTCGGAAGGGCACATGTGTTTGGTTGACCACGGCCATTATATGAATAAAGGACCTGTAAGTACATTATCTTCTGTTTGCATTTTTATTCTGTTAATATCTGTCATTAAACCAAGCTTACAGTATACATGGACGATTTGGTTATGGATCGAGTGAAAAAGAGAAACTACAAACTTAGGCGAGTGTTGGTCACGGGTAATTAACTTCACACAGGCCCGAAGGCTGGCGTGGGTTGTTGACCCTTATGGCCAACCCCATGCCTCTAACTGACAATCAAAAATGGGTCCTTTTTAAGTCTGCGTGTTGATTTTGCTCATCCCCTCGCTGATATCTCTATCTACAATCAAATTTCTTGATTTGTAGCCCACTCCTTTCCAATTACGTGCCATCCTTAGCACATCCACTTGCGGTCATGTCTGTTAATTACTTATCTCTCAAATTTTACTTATCTATGAATGGATCTTTTGATCTGAAATAACTTGTTTTCAAATTCTAACTCACAAATTCAAATTTACGCCGTCCATGCAACATGATGTCTGAAATCCTTAATGCGTTTTTGACTGTCCGTCATATCTACTATTTCATGGCGCAGAATCTTTTCATATAATTCTTTACAATCAAAACTGATGCCACAGCACCATAGCGGCCTGGGATAAAAATATATCCCTTTTTGTACTTTGACCGTGGGAAGATTTTCTGTTCTGGGGTTTTCATTCCAAGCTAAGATGAACCATAGAAAATTACTTGATTATTAGAGATACTAAATGACCACCCTAATTAAGTCACCCATATGTCATAATATTACAATCAGATGGAAAGTGTGACTGGCAAAAAACAAGATGGCATGATGATTTAAACAAGTTCAGTAGATATTGGCACCATGATTCTTAGGGGTGAGAAAACTGGCAGATCTTGGAGAAGGTCTATGTCCAACAACAGACTTTGAAAAGCTGATGATGATGATGATGGTGAAGCAAGGCAATATTTTGGACACCACACTAATAATGACTAATGCACTCAGCTAATTACAGTACTATCATTCCTTTCATCAAACAGGAGAGGGCAGGGGTCAAAAACAAATATCTGATGGATGATGGCCAGGGTGAGTCCAAATTCCACCATTCAATGCTGATGTCTGCTTATAGTTATTTACTAAGCTTAATGAGAATTGAACTTGTAAATGTTTATAGATTTCCAGGATATGTAAAGGTATCTAACTAAAAAAGACTTATTTTCATCTCCCACAACTTTATTGTTTAACTCTTAAATTCATATTAAAAAAATCGAATCTTTAATCAAGGGGAGTAACTTCCCTTGCACTTTTGGGTAATTTAAAAAATCTTTTTTTAAAATCTAATTCACAAAAGAATTCCAATTTTTTTCCATTCTATACATTGAAGAGTTCCACTGTGTTTAGGAGCGGTTCAGGAATTTAGGAGTTAATACCAAGAAAGAATTTAAATGACATCATTTTGTAATTATCAGAATATGCATGTCTGTAATATTAAATGCAAAGATATAAGAAATATATACAAAGACTTATTAATAAATATTTTTTTACAATTGGGCAAATAAAATATTTTGTGCAGTTGGATATTTTTAAAGCTTATAATTTAAAGTGTTCAGTTTTCTTTTCTTTTCATTTGCATCCTGGACAGCTGTGTCCCAGTCAAATGAGTCTCTGTTATTTTGCGTCCCAGACACTTGTGTTCCTATATACACACATTTGATATTAAATACATTTTTTCATTTTTATACCTTTGTATCCTGAACATTTTCATACCAAAATATGTAGATTTCATATTAGATACAATTTTACATATTCATGTACTTTATCAAAAGGGTTTTTGTCAATTAAAAAAAGGGATTGTATCATACATTTTATTGATTAAAAATTCACTTTATATGTCAACCTTGTATATTGTCAACCTTGAATTCTTGAATTATTCCTTTTCCAACCATCATTAATTGTATGTTATAATCCTGAGTGTAGAGATGATAATGACAGATACTAACAGATCTAAAATGCGACAAAAGATATACTCACAAACTCATTTATTCATTCTTATTTACATTAACAGCATGTGCTCGTGTCTCGTTTCCTAAATTAGCATGGTATCTCTTCACCCAGAACATAAACAAAGGTGTCTTACCGGAAATCAATAAATGCTCTTCTTCATAACTCAATACTGAAATGAGAATACTTACTTAACACGGAGGACAAATAAAAAAATTAAAACAGGTCTGGTTTATCACTCAATACAAAAAATTACATGACCAATGTCTTTTGGCAGCATGTCGTTTTGGGGGTGATCAATTAAAAGATTGGAAAAATGGTGATCAATGAATAAGTTACTTCTCTTGCTTTTTGTTGAAAATTGAAACCCCCTCCAAAAACGCAAAAAAGACAGACGCATATGTCCAGAGATACAATTGTCATGGATACAACTGTCCAGGACGCAATTGTCCTGTCACCACTTTTTGATCTCTGGCAGATGACATAAAAAGAAAAACGATGTTTCACTTGCAATATACTTTATTACACACATTACGGTACTTATCTATACTTAACTATGTTAAATGAAGATCAGAAAAAATAAAATTAGCCAATGGAAGTTTGGGATGATCATAAGAGCTCAAATCAAAGTTATTATTTTCCTGGTTTGAAATTCTAAGACGAGTTAATGCTATTGTGCACTGATTTTTTATTTGACTATTATCCTCATCATGGTTATTTGATTTTAATCACCACTACCCAAAACACTGGTTTATTGCTAGGTTTAGGTTATTCATGTGTTCAGACATTTATATGTATCCGGACTTTGCCCAGCCCTAACCATTCATAGTAGAAACATTTTGCACACACACACACACTCCCCTCAATTAGTAGGGGAAAAGTTTTTTGTCTTTTGAAAATTCACCTCCAAAATAGGTTTTTAGTGCGGGGGTCGGGGTTCAATTTACAATGTAAGTTTATGCCAAATTGATCCCTTAGTTTGTGTCCAGCAACATTCTCACTTGTTTTTTTTGAAAATTTAGACTTTTTAGTGATCACTGCCCACCACCACTGTTTAACTTACAAGATAAAAAGAAGCAGATATAGATGGCAGTGATTCATAATTTCCCTTGGAATGCTAGTTATTTTTTTTTATTTCCCCCATTTTAACTCGTCTGTCAACCTTCCTCAGTTGGAAATATTATCTGGTTAAATAGGGGGTAAGTTGCATGAAGTAGGAATGAAGATCTTCCAATGGACTTGAACTCACACCCCATATCCCAGATGATTGTCTTACAGGGCGATGCCTGAACCAACTAAGTCATAAAAATAGATTTGTCTACATTCATATTGCCAACTCCCAATTCTCCATGCCAGATTGTTTACATCTGCCAACACAGTTGGAGAAGTATATTTATTTGGTAGCGTCTTTCCGTCTGACTGTCCACAGAATATCTCCAAAACTACTCTATGAATTTCAATGAGATTTTGTGGAGGGGTGGAAAATAGGCTAGAGAATTCAGTTAAATTGAATATTTAGTACAGCACAAGGCCAAATAGAGAGTAGGAAGATTGTGCTGTATAAGAGTTCTAAATAAGACCTGCCTCCTTTGAAAATCAGCATTCAAAATAAAGATTTTTCCTGGACTTGAACATTGATCTTTGGTATCAGTGGAAAATACACAGCTATTTAACCGACCATGCAAGCCAAATCATTTTTCTTATACGGACTCAATCAACTTTGTTAACAGTAGAAAAAATATTTTCAAAGATTCATTCATTTCTTCTCATTATTATGAATTTCAAAAAAATTACAATTATACTGGATAATTCAAATATTGACAAAACAAATAAATAGACTGGTTAGTCACTCAATAGAAACCGTCACATCTTTTGGCAGCATGCTGTGTTAGGGGTGATCAATTAAAAAAATTGGAAAAAGGGGTGATCAATGAATAACAAGTCTCTCGCCTTTTGTTGGGGCGGTGATCACTAAAAAAGTCCAAATTTAAAAAAAAAAACAAGCTTGAACACTGCCAGACACAAGGGGACTAATTTAACATAAACTTACATTGTAAATTGAACACCTACTAAAAACCTATTTAGGAGGGATTTTCAAAGAGCAAAACACGTTTTTTCTAGACATAATGAGTAAATATTTAAATTTTCAGCCCTCTAGCTCCATTAATGCAGCCTGTACATGTGACACATACATATACAGCCAGACTTGTAAACTGAAGAAACCTATGTTGACATTTTTGGTGACGGTTTCTAATAATACCAGTCGATAGCTGTCTAATTTAATCCAATATATTCAAGACGTCACATATGATCCCCAACAAAACGAGTTAAATTGTTTCGATGTTATTCAATCTAATTCATCAGATGATAAAGATTTGAATATATATTTTTTTAATTTATTATGAACTGAAATATAATGAATTGTTCGCCTTTTTTGTGTTCACTTCTCAGAGATGATAGATTAAATAAGACTTGAATTGTCAACTTCAATCAGCGTTGAAAGAAGTTTTCATCAAACACAAATGTATCATTATCTGCTGTTAAACTACGGAGGAAACCAAAATAAGTTAAAATATCACAAAATCTAGAGTGGACATTTGATCTAAACACCCATCATATAAATCAGTTTTAGTGATCCCTCATAATTTTGTCTAGATAAGAAGAGGTGCTTATTGATTGATTGATCGTTTTGTTTAACCGCTCATCGACCCTTGGTGGGTCATTTAGTGCCAGATTCAGTATTGAGAGGGGGGATCCCATGTCCCTATAACTAGAGACTTGAGTGGGGAGAATCCCAAATCCCTGTTACTGAGACAAATGCCACAAGGACCGGGAGGCGGGTGGAGATCCCAAAAGCTTCTCAGGACGAATCCTGAGCATGATAATGGTGATCGCCTCCCGACCAGCTGGCTAAGATATCCTGTGCAACTTCTTCCAGGACGATACCCGAGCATGCCACAAGGACCCCTGAAGGGCCGTGGTTCTGTGAACTTCGAGGCCATGGCGGTTTCGAAAAACAGATACTACACTTTGATCTTAGCCAAAAGGCTGCAAAGCGATTCCGAAGAGATGCTTAATCATCAGTCGATAAAATCTTGGTGTTGTACCTATTAAACATATACTACATGGCCGTCAGAAAGAAATTCATATTGGTGGGGCTGTGAGCGAAGTGGAAAAATCCTTTTAGACTACAGCCTTTAGATCATAGGAAAACACCCCTACTGCAAAAAGTGCACTATTTAATTGATGGATATATGATGATATTTAGATATCTAATTGATGAAGATAATTATGAACAAAAGGCTGCTTAGGGAATATTTTAAAATAGAGCTTCAAAATCTGTCAGAAATCAACATATTTTTCAAGTCATCCACAGACTCAAGATATGTCTATTATACACCTATGAACTAGCAAAAATTAACTGATGGGGATAATTGGTTTATTTACTCTTTCTGTAATCTTAAAGCTAGCTTTTTGTAGAATATTTTGAAAAATAACGAACACATTAAGTAAGTATCATGAGTTATTCCCCTTAGATGGAGGAGGGGGCTGTTTTTCATTCTGGTCAACGAGCAGCCAGATATTGCATTGTGCTATTAGTAGAAGAGAGAGCTCAGGACACACGTGTGTGGTTGACCATGGTCATTATTTGAATAAAGGACCTGTAAGTACATGATCTTTTGTTGCATTTTTAATTTGTTAACTGTCTTTAAACCAAGCTTACACACTTATTAGCAAATTATTGCGATGACCCTGTACTATACAAGTGTGTATTTGTAACACACAACACACTGAAAGGTTACTGCACGTGAAAGTAAAGCTTAGTGTAGGGCTTCTCAAAATAGGAGTTGCAAGCACCCCCAGAGGGACTGGGGATATTCAAAGGAAGAAATGTACAAGAGGACAAAATGTCCAACCCCAGTTTAACATTTGGCTGCCAAAGTCACAAAATTACTACTTGTAACCATAGCAACTATAGCTTTATGATGTCAGAATTCCCAGAGAGATCTGGTGCATAAAGGGTTAAATGTGTCTACAAGTGTTAGAATCTGCTTCAAGATTTCATCATTATTTCTACCTTTTATTCATTTTGTTCATTGGTAAGTGATTAAATCTGTCAAAGAATAAAACCGTAGATAATGCTGAAGGTTTACATTTTGCATTAGCAGGATCAACCAGCAGGGTCAACCAGCAGGATCAACCAGC
>VCCN01004446.1:5027414-5038210 GCA_006491835.1 Architeuthis dux | reverse complement strand
GTATCTGCATGGTAGATAAACCCAACAATGTCTCAATCTTTAACCATGAATTTCGAGAGAATTATTCCTTTCATTGGCAAATAGCAACTGTTTCTGAATGGAAACATTGGGTACTCTTGTTACATGGGCTATAGATTTTAAATATTGTACTTCGAAAAAATCAGATATTGGCATTGTTTTTGTTATGGTTCATAGGTCTTCGTTTTAATATTTAAAGGACCAAACTTAATTCGACAATTACCTTGGTAGCAGCTTCTACTCCTTTTGTATTGTGTTTGGGAGCATTTTGTTTTCTTTTATATTGAAACCATCTTTCACAAGAATCCATGTCACAACTTTAAACTTTTCATGCTTTTTCATATCCCATGTTTTTACACTATATAATAGTAGGGATTGAACACATACCTCTAAAAATGTTATTCTTGTTGACATCTTTATTCTTTGATCAGTCCGGATGTGTTTTAATTTGTTCTATTTCTGGAAAACTGATGATATCCTAAACGTCAGATAATTTTCATGATTACTCGATGTTTGATGATTTTCTGTGTTAGTATCACCTGACTATTCATAGATTTTATATTTTTATAATTTGTGATCATATCCCCAAGATATTTAAACTTTCGGGCATTCTTTAAAGGAGTGTTTCTTATTGAGATTAATATAGGTTTCAATGCTACTTCTTCAGTAGTGTTAAAAGTCACTGTCTCGGTTTTATCTGTTGAAATCATCAATCCATATCTAATAACGGTTTCATTATATATTCTTACAATATCTTCCAATTCATGGATGTTTGTACATAACAAGATGATGTCATCGGCATATGGAAACATTCGTAACCATTCAGTGCCAGTAAGACCATGGATTGAAGTAGATGTTAAATATGATTGGTGATTCCATTCTACCCTGACAACATACAGTAAATGTTTGAAAAAATATTTTTGTGAGTTTAATGGTTGTTGTGGTACCAGTGTAAAATGATTTGAGAATTTTGATTGTTATGGGAGATTGTAACCGTATTTCAAGGGCCTTGAATAACATATCACAATCTGTCCAGTCGTATACAGCTCTTAAGTCTATGAAACAGCAATAAAATTCCCCTCCGAATAGATTTCTATAGCTTTCCTCGAAACAAAGATGGCATCTGACGCTGATTTATTTGATCGAAAGCCAAACTGCACATTTGGGATAAGTTGTTCATAACATGTTCGTATTCAAGAACTGATTAGTACAGACAATATCTTTGAACATGTAGCCATGATGGAAAACCCACCATAATTTTTAGCTTCAGCACGATATCCCTTATTTTTAAATAAACAGGAGATGGATGATACCAACCATGATGATGAAACCTGGAAGGTTGTCCATATAGTAACAAGAAGTATGATTGTATTTAAGTTGTTTGGATGACACTTTTCTCAAAGATTGGTGTTCAAGCCCCAGTAAAAACAAGGATTTCAAATGCTCATTTTCTAGATAGGCAGGCCTTCCCAACAATCTTTCTACCTCCACTCAGACTTTAACCCATACTAAGCTTAGTAAATAATGGAATATTGGTCAGTTATGGAATGACCACTGACACAGAGTCTTAGAAAGTAGTCATTCACACCCAAGTAGTTATTTCTTCATGATATGCCTTGAGCCAGAATATTGGTCAATAAATGACAAAAATAAATGACAATGTGTGGTCAACAGGATTAAGCTTAATGGGTACCTGAGGCACCTGTCAACTTTGGGCCCCCTACCCTAAAGATTATTGTTTAGTGTCTGGGTGAGTATGTGAGAGTCTAGGTGGGGAGGTTTGCTTAAAGGGGAACTAGTTGGTCGTGTGTTGTTGTCAAGAGAAAGAGAAAGAACATTTGTTTTAGGCCATGACCTACTCGGAACCCCATAAATCTGCTCGGGGGCCCCTTAGAATCTGGGGGCCTGAGGCCTGTGCCTCATGGTTAATCCAACACTGGCAGTCAAGTTATATAATAAAGGTTCTTCTGTCATTATTTTGATTAGAACAGTGGTTCTTAACCTAGGGGGCATATACCCCCAAGTGGTACATGAGGCAATATTGGGGGCATACGAGAACAGGGTCTCAAACAAAATCTTTTTCCCCGTTTTATTGTTAATTTATACTGTTAAGTAAGTATTTTGAGTTATTCCCCTGAGGCAGGATAGTTCTTATCCACTTCCGGTAAGGGGGTGCTGTTTTACGTTCTGGTGAACGAGCAGCCATATTGTTATTGTTGCTAGTAGAGTAGGAGCTCGAGAAGACACGTGTGTGAATCATTGACCGCGGTCATTATATAAACAAAGGATCTGTGAGTACATCTTCTGTTTGTATTTTTAATCTGTTTATTAAGTATCATGAGTTATTCCCCTTAGGCAGAAGACTTCCGCATTGGGGGCACTGTTTTACATTCTGGTCAACGAGCAGCCATTATTGCATTGTGCTCAGTAGTTGAAGACAGAGCTCGGAAGGACACACGTGTGTGGTTGACTGCGGTCATTGTGAATATTTGAATAAAGGACCTGTAAGTACATTATATTCTGTTTGCATTTTTAATCTGTTAATATCTGTCATTAAACCAACCTTATATATATACAACATTTGTTCTCTTTCTTAATTTTATTAGTAATATTTTGATACAGACTTTTAATTTTGACATCTAATAAATTTTAACATTTTGTTATATTTACACTTTTTTATATAAACTTTGTCAATTTTGACTTTTTAAAATGTTATTCTTCTAGCCTTTAGATCAAGGGGTGGGGGAAAGATTTTGAAATCTCAAACGGGTTTGAGCCTTGAAAAAGGTTAAGAACCGCTGGGCTAAGAAATAAGAGGAGACCCACCTTTCTAACAGCTGATTTGAGCTAACAAGTCAGTGGTTATTACCATAGCAGTTTTTGTTTTTTTGCTTTAATGGGTGACAAAGTGGTCAATTCAAGAGTAAAGACTTTTCCCAGACAGTGGTGGTCAGTAGAAGCAAATTGGTCAATGGTGTTATTGAATGGAAGATAATTTTCTCTTTTTATAACGTGGTTAGAAGAGGCCAAGTAGTCAATGACATTAATGCAAATATGGGTTTCCTGCTGCAGTAATGGTCAGCAGTGTCTAAAGGGTCAGTTCTGAAGGTAGTTAAATGGTAACCACTGGTATAATCATCTGCACACAAGCGGTTATTGTTGCAAGAGGGAGTCTTCTGCAAGTAGTTAGCAGAGGCAAACCATCAATCAATTATTAATGCCATAGTTAATAGTCATAAGGCTGCAGGGTAGTTATTTAACTACCCCCTCCCCCAGGGCAGAATGCGACACAAGGTCTGTTTTAATGTGGGAGCCCACAGGTGTATGTGTGGGCAACACATACTTACAATACCTGATGTTCCCAAGTGGTCACCCATCTAAGTACTGATTCAGCTCAATGCTGCTTAACCCTGATGGTCGGGCAAGAACCAGTGCTTTCAGCCTGATTTGACCACAGGCTGCAGGATACCAAGTGTCAACTAATACCACTTGATTAATGGTCAGTGGTAAAGGTATTCCTCTACTATACTGGTCAGTAAAACAATGATCATGGCCATAGAGGAATTTTAAGACTTTAAAGGGAAATAGTGGTCAGCAGACATACAGGCTGTATCAATGGAGCTAGAGGGCTGAAAATTCCACCGGAAATGATTTTTTTTACAATGTAAGTTTATGCTAAATTGGTCCCTTGGTTTGTATCCAGCAGCGTTCACGCTTGTTCTGGGGAAATTCATACTTTTTAGTGATCCACCAAAAGACAAGAGAATTTTTTTAATTGATAACCCCCAACATGGCATGATGCCAAAATACGTTGGTCATGTGTCTGTTTTTATTGTGTGACTAACCAGACCTGTATGATAATGAATTGTTAATGCTAGTGGACAGTACAATCCAAATGGGTCATCATCCAGTGATTGGTGCTCATAAAAATCAGTGCCACAAAAATAAAATCATGGAAGATAAAGGTAGAGTTAATATTTTATCTCCTCTAGATTAATAGCGTAAGAGCTCTGTTGGTAACTGCCTCTGCACCCCTTGGATTAATAATGGAATGAGCCATCATCATGGTGAAAAAAGAAAGGGAAGAGTGTGCTTATATACTTCTGCCCCTGACATGTGTAGTTGTTACGTGACAGTAGCTGTCATTCTTGCCACATGTCGCTGGTCATAATGTTTTGGCTCATCTGTGTGTGTGTGCATGAATATATATACATACACACACACATTAGCAGGGTTACTGGGCATTGCCTGGGGGAAAATAACTTCAATTATAAAACACAGAACCCCCCGATTTTCATAGAAAATCTCTCAGATATTGACCCATCGATCCAGAGCTTTATAATGGAAAAGTTTTGATTTTGACCACTAAAACATGAAAAAAGGAATCTACCTCCCAGAAAAAAGGTCTGCCTCCCCAGTTTGACCCCTAAGAGAGAAAAATAAATCCCCCCCTCTATTTTGACTCCTAAAGGGGGTAGGGGAAATGTTTCCCTTCACTTTAAACCCCTAAAAAGAGAAAATCTTCCTTGCTTTTGACTGTTAGTGAGATTACCTATTTTTTTTTACTGCACATGATAATGATGGAGGGACAGCCCAACTTGTTCCTACTTCATACTCATGCCATGGCCTATTTCTCTGGCTGCTGCTTTCCACTCACCTATAGGAGGCAAGGAAGGCAGGCAATAGCCAGGACTTGGCATACAATCATACAAACTCACAGACAACCAAATTTATATATATAAGGATATATATACACACACACACATACAGGTCTTTAACTATGTCTATGCGGCAACATTTATTTATATAGTTCTGTGTGTATGCGTTTACTAGGGAGGTGGTAACAGGTACATCATCACTTGTCAGAATTGTTCTCCATAAGCTCATTCTGGTTTCCAATGGAGAAAAGCTTATCGGACATAAAGCAAGTTTGGAAGGCCAGTGCACTGTTATTATATTCGTAAACCCTGACAGCATAAACCACCCAGCGTGAAACATCATAAAACGGCTCTTGGCATTTGAAGCAGACCAGACAGATAACAAGTTGAAAACTTTTAGACAACAAAGAATCACTTTTTCGCAAACCTTTACCTCCAATCAACAGCACCTCTGTCCATCTCAGCTGGAAAGAAAAGAACATTTATTCAAGCATTTTTCTCTATAAGTAAAACAAAATGTCTGTTCATTTGTCAGCACCGTAGCTATGGAGTACTAGATGATAAATATAAGGGGTGTCGAAAAATGCTTTAAATGTTTGGAAGCCGCTTTATATATTTGTTCCTACTAGTTAAACCCCTATTTCACCCTTTATGGCTTTTCTGTGTTCTTCAACAGGCCCAAAACTGACAAGGCAAGGATAAAGAAACACCCAAATCCTACTTTATTAGGGTTACCGCCTTTGAAATTAAAAACTTCTGTTTACCCCATCACGTTGGGATATTACACCTGAGGAAGGCCGAAAAATGGATTGTCCAAAATGTTGTGTTAAAAAACAAACAACAAGAAGGAGTTCAATTGTCTGAAGAACTATTTGAATGTTAATGACCCTTCTCAAACCTATAGAAAATAACAGTGGCTTAGTTGTCTTTTCACTAAACCATATAACATTCAGACAAGATATCATTTAAAAGAGACAATAGGGGAAAAGTTCTGAGTGGGAAAATCCAAATTTTGACTTAACAAAGATTTGTATGCAATTAGATGATGTGAAATAAAATTTAAAAAGCCTTTGTCCCTTGTTTGATCCAGATGATTTAAAATAATGAAACCTTATCCCTGTTTCAACCTCTCTTTCTCTCGCCACTTTACATCCAAATGAATAAAACAAAGAGCCATCAACTACAGAAATCATGTAGTGTTTTTCTCCTAACCACAAGACAGATCTTTCTTTACTTTGTTACCACTTCTTACTGTCAGTTATTTATCCAAGACAACAGGAAGAAATTCCACATCCACAATATCTTATATATTGGACAGTGTAAATACACATAGATGTTGGCACAATCCTGTATAAAAACTACAGTAAAACAATTACACAGAAAAAACACACATCTATTATGTATATATATTTATAGAGTCACATGTAAACACATAATGAAACTTCTCTTTTCCAGCTAAACTTTATCTTAGAAATGGATAACAACAGATTTATGTTTGAACAATGGAAGATGAAAGTGGAACTGGAAATGGGAAAATGGAAATAAACTACAGAAACCGTAATAATTATAAACAACTAAAGTATGTTTATATATTTTGGGGGACAACAAAATTTACTAATATGTATACATTCACAAACTTAATTATATATGCTGGCACATATGCTGCTACAAGTAGACAGCTGTGATTTTATAATGCATATAGAAAATCTCTATTTTACTCCAGTACTTGTAAAATTCCAGCATTAGGTTGAAAGTGTGTGTGTTGATTGTTACTATTTATGGTAAAACTTGTTTGGGGTTTGTTTTTTAGGCCATGGCCTACTTGGGTCCTCCTAAATCCACCTCAGGGCCTGTGCCTCATGGTTATATCTGTGTGTGATCTGAAAATACATTCATAGATAGTCTTCATGTATGTATGCATATATATAGCCACAGTAAAAAGAACTTCAGTCCTACATTCGTTTAGACTATGACTTGAGAATAACAGATCTGCATCATTTCCTTATGACCAGGATACATGGTCAAAGAAGCACAACCAGGAAAAAACCCCAACACTTTGGCATTAATCTGGCCAATGTATGACTAGAAAAATAATTCTTTTAAAAAGTCCTTATTACAGTTCATTAGAACATCTTGTTTAATTATCAGCAAATGAAATAAAATGTAGTTTTTACTGCATTTGGCACTGCAGGACTAGAAGAAACGGGGACCAACATGCCCCATGGCAAAGACCAACTTGCCTCAACACAGACATTTATGTTGGTGGGTGACAATTACCACAGTCACCAGACAGAGCCAAAGCGTCACTCCCCAACAATACCTTTGATATACAAGTTTGCTCACAGCTATGCATGTCTGGCTGATACCATTCACAAGCACTGAAACTTGATCCAAAACAAATCTTCAACGAGTTTACTTCTGGTGATCAAAATCAGTTTTTTTAGCACTCACCTCACGAGTCTGCAACACGTATGCATCAGATGTCTGGTGCAAGAAGGCAGGCAATCATGTGACTTAGCCATGTGACCAAAATGACTGAAAACTCCTTAGACTTACTCCGGGTCCAACTAGCCACAGTCTCCTATATATATATATCTATATATCATTTATACCGAAAACAAATCTATGGATATATTTTAAGATCCTCAGAAAAAAAGAACAAAAACACATTAGTACCAAGACCCGAGAGCAAATTTCAGACAGAAAATATAACAGACAGACTTGTTATAAGAGAATTAAGCAGCCAAAAGACAGACAGACCACTCATCTCAAAAAGTATTAACATGATTTTCTGCAATATGTCACTGGCATTTCAAGACTATTTCTTTTGATGTTTTCATTCTTCAGCTCAATTTCTTTCTAAGATGACTAGTTGAGATGAAACAGCTTTTGCGATCATCAGAGATAAACTATTTCTATATACCATATTTTGCGGCTCATAAGATGCTTCAATGCATTAGACACACCCCGATTTAGAAGGTAATAATCAAAACAAAGTTAGAGTGCATAATACCCAGTAATATTTACTCCACTGAAACCTAATTTCAGCTACAAATCCTCACTAATTGTGACAAATTCATCACAGACCAGGATGGAGCACTAAATTTAAAATCAAATATATGTCATTTTGGATACAGAAATAAGCTTAGGTTTGACTCATGATTCTTGTCACTGACCTTCAGCTTATAGGACATGGGGTGGTTTTTGGAGACATTTTATAGGGGAAAAAATACATCTAATAAGTCGAAAAAAGACGGTACATTTACATTAGTCTTATAATCACTCATAACTGATACTAACTAAATCACTTAAAGACAAACTCAGAATCACACAAAGAGCAATCGAAAGAGCAATGTTAGAATAACTAAGAGATAAAAAAAAAAGATCAACATGGATCCAAAAGCAGACCTGAGTAAAAGATATCATAGAAGTAATTAAATAACAAAAATAGCAAGAAGAGAAAATAATAGATGGTGAAAAAGGTTTACAGATTGGTGTCCAAGAGATAGCAAGTGCAGTAGGAGAAGACCAGACATAAGATGGAGAGATGAGATAGAAAGGTTTGCTAGTAAGCTAGTAAGACATAGAGGTTAGCACAGTCAGGGTCAACATGGAAGGAGCTGGGAAAGATCTTTGTCAAGCAGTGTATTTGCAATGACTAATGATGACTGTTAAGTATCAGGAGTTATTCCCCAGAATAGTTTTTATCCACTTCCGCTAAGGGGCGCTGTTTTACGTTCTTGTTAATGAGCAGCCATATATTGCATTGTGTTATTAGTAGATAGAGGGAGCTTGAGAAGCTATGGGTGCATCGTGACCGCGGCCATTATTTGAATAAAGGACCTGTAAGTACATAATCTTTTGTTGCATTTTTAATCTGTTAATATCTATCATTAAACCAAGCTTACAATGACAAAGATGATGATGATAACTGTAAAACCTTTTAATGAAATGTAAAGAAAGGTTTTTTGAAATTTTATGATTATGGACCTACAGCAAAGTTCTGCCATTCATCTTCCATCATCTTGAAGAAATCTGTGTGTGCACCGCGATTACTTGACAACTGACCATTGTACGAAGTTGACATTTGCCAGAAACATTAGTCGGCACACAAGGTAGAGCAGTGTTGAGATTAAAGTTGTTTGGATCAGTGGTTCTTGAGAAATCTAATAAAAATTTAAGAATCATCTATATTTAGATATAAAATATCTAAATTGGCAATGAAGAGAAGTAACCGAAATACTTGGAAGCCATAGTTTTGTACATCGGACAGAAAAACACATCATTGGCCAGTGTGGTAGGGTAAGCCCCCCCCCCCCACACACACACACTTGGTGATGGCCTATGTCTGACAACGGACCTTAGAAGGCCGATTTTTAAAACATCTGTTTGTCTAAATTCAGTCCTAAATAACAAAAGATTAGAGTTTTAGTGCCATCTTCACTTCTACTAAAAACTTCAGGTTTCCATCATATATTATTTATCAATTTAAAAATACAACATTGAAAGACAAACAGTTTTTTAAAAATGATATCACTGAGTGTGTGTGTGTGTATGCATAGGCATGTTCTACTGACGGACTGTCCATAACTAGCAGTGTTGAGGCAATGGCAAACTTCAGTTCAGAATTTTCAGAAGTACAATTACTATAATTTGTTGCCTGCTTTTGTTTTCTTGCTTTTGTTTTCTGTCAGTCTGTTCTCTCTGTATCTAAGTGGTCAGATTTATTTTGCTTTGCTGTTTGTTGGTGTGGAAAATACAGCGAGGCATTTGTGGAGAGTGGAGATAAATTTATGACTGACAGTGACAGAGATTGAACGGATGTGACAAAAAGGAAAGGGAAAAAAAGAAAACAAAAAGGAGAAAAAAGAAGAAAAGAAAACAGCAAAAAGGAAAAAAAATAAAAGTAAAAGGGAAAAAAAGAAAAGAAGGGAAAAAATGAATAGAAAAAGGAAAAAAAGAAAAAGAGAGAAAAAGAAGAAAAAGAGAGAAAAAAGACGAAAAAGAGAAAAAAAAAGAAAAAGACGAAAAAAGAGAAAGAAAAATGAAAGAATAATGACTGGTTGCTGCAGGGTGAAACTCCACTCCTACTTCTATTCCAACCGAAAATGATCTAAGACTTGTCAATTTAGCTCAGTCAGTAAGACACCCGGCTAGCAATAATTAGGTTGTGAGTTCAAATCATGGTAGAAGAATGGGGATTTTACATATCGGTTTACAACCCAAATTTTGGTGAGGATTATTCTTGTTATGGTAAGAAAACAAAGTCAACTCCTGACTTTTCCTGGAGTTTGACAAAAAAGAAAGGCAAAAAAACAAAAGGCAAAACGAATGGCAAAATAAACAACAAAAAGGGGGAAAAAAGGCAAAAAGGAAGAAAGAAAGGCACAAGAAAGGTAAAAGAAAGGCAAAATAAAAGGCAAGATGAAAGAAAAAAGCTACATTTTATCTGAGAAGCAGTAGAAAGAAATGAAAAGGAATAATTCTGACAAGTCCTCGTCTTTCTTTTATACAAATGGAAGTCTTTCCATAAAGGAGATGCCACTGGAATTAACAGACCAAAGTGACAACTTCTGAGATGAAAACCCTCGGCTCCAACCGGCAACAAAGATTCCAACTTCCAAAGGTTGAAGAACACTGTGCCAAGAAAATATCCAAATTCACATTTGAAGAATTCCAAATACAAACGTCTTAAAAGTGGGGAAGATTTGGAGAATTCCTCATGTAATCAGCAATGGCATATTGAATGGTACAAGATAACAAACCTTTTCAGAAGACTCAGTTATTAACTCATTAACTACGAATGATGGAAATTTCAGTTATTACAGTTCTATGGCTAACTCTGTTTTATTGTTATTGACGGTAACTCACTTCTATTTCTGAGTCAGGGCTTTTATCTTGCAATGGACTCTTATCTTGAAATGTATAGATATTGCTCTTCACCACCTGTGGCAGTGAACGGATTAACATTGCCAAGTGGTGACAAGGAGTATATTCCTTACTGCATCTCTTGTGAATACAACCTTTGACTCAATTTGAACCAGAACTTTATAGTTGGAGTGGCAATAAACTTTTCCGTTTATCATTTTTAAAATAGTTTCAAATACTTTCATTGCATAG
>VCCN01004446.1:5006139-5027098 GCA_006491835.1 Architeuthis dux | reverse complement strand
GAGTCAGGGATTTTATCTTGCAGTGGATAACTATTACTCTTCGTCACCTGCTGTAGTTAACAAAAAAGATTATCTCTTAAAGGAAAAAAGAAATAAAATGGATGTTAATAGAATTTTCAGAATTAAATTCACTGAATAATGTATATAAAACCTGTTTAACAAGTCAAATAAGCATTCATTTAACAACCATTTTGAATGTTTAGCTTCATTTTTCCAAGATTATATTGAATCAATGAAAATATGTAAATTAATCAAGATTTGATGAGAAACTTAGGACTTAATCATAAAACGAGAAAAAAAAACGTTTGTGGACATTTTGGTATTAAAGTTTTTGGTTAATCTTTAATTTTAAAAAGATTTATTTGGTTGTGGTTATTTTGCAAGTTTGTTTCATACTTTGCCATCCTTTTTTAAAAAGCTAACAATGGTATTTATTAGCTTTTCATAGAATATTACGGGTCAGTAATTATGACATTTATAGAGAGATATTACTTCAGTAAATACCCATAAAAGCTGGGACTTTAGGTTGTCATGCTCATTAAGAATCAACTGTTCAGCCTTTTGCCGTTTCTGATTATCTGATGCTCTGACATTTCTGGCTTGTTTCCTGGAAGCTCTCTTCCTGTTTTGTTAGAATTGATTGACTTCTGCCTTTTTTGAAACAATATTCCTTTTGGTACTGCTGCTGCCAAAAGTGAATAATTTCTTGAAGCGTAGACTTTTAAAAATAATTTTGGCTAGGAGATTTGTCTTTGAGACCATCCTCTCCACCCAAACACCCTGATGTACAGACAGGTGTTCCTTTTATTTGTAGCGTAATCTCTGTAGTATCGGATTCCTAGTCACTTGCAAACAGAAAGTCTTTTCAATCCGCATGCACCTTTAGGTATTCACAAGAGCTAAGTGCTAATTTATTTTTGAAAAAAAATACAAGATTCTTTTTAAAAATATGACACACGGTCAAAAGTGGGGAATGGGGAAGGTATCAGTCTTCTCTATCTTTAACTTAGCTAATCTGATTTGCTGACCCAGTCGTACTTTATTATTTCTTTCACCATAACAACACATTTATTCTGAATATTTCTTTCATTCTATGTTCACCAAAATACTGCATTTTCTCTATGGATGTTCTACTTAATCCCACAATTGTGTCTATATACAGTTAAAAAATCCCCAATGAGAAATATGTATTTACAAAATTTATTAGTATGAGGCCCCAAACTCAATTAATCTAATATGGCAGAAGAGTAATTTAGCTGGGTGAAAAAAGGGATGTGGGAAGAGAATTATTTTTTTTTTTTTTTTAAATGTCCCAGATCTGATTCCAAGTCACTGTCAAGCACAAAGTCTTTTCAATCCACACGCACCTTCGGCTATTCACAAGAGCTAAGCACCTGTGGACCAGAATGAGCAGAATTTATGGCAATTCGTGCTGCCTTGCTATTTGTCAACACAATTGCTGGTGTCTTGCTATTTGTCAGCACAATTCCTGCTGTCTTGCTATTTGTCAACACAATTCCTGCTGTCTTGCTATTGGTCAACACAATTCCTGCTGTCTTGCTATTGGTCAACACAATTTCTGGTGTCTTGCTATTGGTCAACACAATTCCTGCTGTCTTGCTATTAGTCAACACAATTCCTGCTGTCTTGCTATTAGTCAACACAATTCCTGCTGTCTTGCTATTTGTCAACACAATTTCTGGTGTCTTGCTATTTGTCAACACAATTCCTGCTGCCTTGCTATTTGTCAACACAATTCCTGCTGCCTTGCTATTTGTCAACACAATTCCTGCTGTCTTGCTATTTGTCAGCACAATTTCTGCTGTCTTGCTATTTGTCAGCACAATTCCTGCTGTTTTGCTATTTATCAACACAATTCCTGCTGCCTTGCTATTTGTCAACACAATTCCTGCTGCCTTGCTATTTGTCAACACAATTCCTGCTGTCTTGCTATTGGTCAACTCAAACTGAGTACCGATTGGCCTAGAGGAGAGGTAACCACCACTACTGATTGGCCACTTGCACTGGTTCCCTGTTCAAATACATGACCTTTGGCCCCCTTTAGGCCTTCCACAGAAACTAGTTGAAAATCCCACCAGTACACAGGTTTTCAACTATTTTTTCACAATGACAATAATTATTGAGAAGAAAAATAGCTTAAAAACAATTTTTTCCTTCCTTCCCACCAGAAATATTCAGCAATACAAAAATTGCCTATATATATACCAGATTCAAATGAAGTCAATACTAAAAGACAGCCACAATTATTGTTTCATTTTTTCTCCAACCACCAAAATGTCTTGTGTCACTATATGTAATCATTAAAGTGAATGAAAGATTTTTATGTTTTTATTTAATAAATTCTACCGTGATAACATGGGTTACATAAATAGCTAGTATAGTAACAATAATTATAGGGAAAATAGCTTTTCAAACAGAACAAAAATGGGTGTGGTTAGTCACCCAATAGAAACTGTTATGTGACCAGGGTCTTTTGGCAGCATGCCATGTTGGGGGTGATCAATTAGAAAATTGAAAAATGGGGTAATCAATGAATAAGTTACTTCTCACTGATCACTAAAAAAAGTTTGAATTTTCAGAAAACAAAAACATGAATACTGCCGGACACAAACTAAGGGATCAATTTAGTATGAACTTAAATTGCATATAGAACCCCCACTAAAAACCTATTATGGGGAGAATTTTAAAAAATTGACCTCTTGCACTGACTCAGTGGAGCCAAGTTCTTGTGCTGGCGGGATACACAGCGTTTCCTATTACAGCATGTTAGTCAGTTATTACTTTCAGCCGCCATGTAATCCAATCATTTATGTCAATATGGAATTGTATAGGATGTTCAATAAGGACAATTGGGAGGGGGGGGGAGGAATCATTGGTCCTGAATGAGCAAAAACAAAAACTCTAGAATGATGACAAGACCGGGAAGAAAAACAATATAATTGCAGTTGTACATAAAAGTCAAAATTCAAAAAGAAGAAAACAACTGCAATACATTCTCGTAATGGTACTTGTTCTAATAACATTATTTAATGACACACACATTCTAACTGCACGATGGGTTTTATATTCTCGCAGGACTATTGTCAGAGATTAGTTTTTTGGTTCATTCATTTTATTTCCAGACCTGTAACCTGTATATGAGGCATTAGACTGTGAAAGGGTAATAAAAAGTCATTTTATCTGTACTTTTTAGTTTCTCATTATTAATACACTTTGTATAAAATCCACTCGTTATAACAGCAAATTTGTAATAGTAATATCCTAATTAAGGCATTAGACTGTGAAAGAATAATAAAAAGTCATTTTTGTCTGTACTTTTTAGTTTCTCATTATTAATACACTTTGTATAAAATCCACTTGTTATAACAGCAAATTTGTAATAGTAATATCCTAATTGAGGCATGGGGCATTAGACTATGAAAGGGTAATAAAAAGTCATTTTTGTCTCTACTTTTTGGTTTCTCATTATTAATACACTTTGTATAAAATCCACCCGTTCAGTAATTTTAAATCCCTGAGGGTGCCAAAAAAACTGGGGTCTACTGTAGATTATTAGGAATTATCAGTTGTACACCTCACCTTGGTGTAGTGGTTAACAAGTTAGCCTTACAAACCATTACTAAAGTAAGGAGTTCAACCCTCACTGGGTGCTCTATACTTGTGGCCTTGTACCAAACCAAGCTAAGTTTGGCACAAGTTGTGGTTAGCAAGGCAACCTAGTGGCAATTACTATTTTACTGAGTGATTCTCACTGGGTGCTGCACACTTGTGGCCTTATACCAGGCTAAGCAAAGTTTGGCACAAGCTGTGCTTAGCAAGGTAGCCTAGTGGCAATTATTATTTTACTGAGTGATTCTCACTGGGTGCTTCACACTTGTGGCCTTATGCCAGGCTAAGCTAAGTTTGGCACAAGCTACGGTTAGCAAGGTAGCCTAGTGGCAATTACTACTGTACTAAGTGATTCTCACTGGGTGCTTCACACTTGTGTCCTTATGACAGACTAAGCTAAGCTTAGTAAATACTGTAGCCTTGTGCCAGACTATCAGATTAAACCACAGACTGTTTAAACCAGGAGTCCCAAACTTTTATGACTGTTGATCTCTTCATTGAATCCTTAACCATTCAACAACATCCCTCTACATCCTACTATAATTCAACAAATGTCTGTCCGTCAATTTGTATGTGACTGCATAACTCAAGAACCACACAACAGATCCTCATAAAGTTTTCTGGCATGTTTCTGCATGTTATTTTTTGTTAAATTACAAGAAAGATTTTTATTGTAGGGGGTCTGCATTTGGGCTCACACAGATAATAATGATCTGATTTCCATCTATCTTACTATAATTCACCTATCTTTTGTGAAATCCTCCCAGTTATTTAAATTAAATGTGATCCAAACGTTCATGATGGTGATGATTTTCAAATAAGGTATGATTCAATAAATACATTGTTAAAAACCATGACATTTGGCCCCACTTGGAAACACAGGAACTAACTGAAAATCCCAGTGTAGGCTTGGTTTTCAACTAGTTTTTTCACAATGACAATAATTATTGAAAAGAAAAATAGTTCAAGAATAATGTTTGCCTTCCCTCCCACCAGAAATATTCAGTTTGCTTATGCAAAAAATAACTAAAGCTAAGCAGGCGGAGTAGCTATAAAGTCAGTGGGCAGCAATATAAAAACCCACAACATTATCTATACTGGATTCAAATGAAGTCAATACTAAAATACAGCCACAAATATCGTTTCATTTTTTTCTCCAACCACCAAAATGTCTTGTGTCATTATATGTAATTAATTAAAGTGGATGCAAGATTTTTATGCTTTTATTTAATAAATTCTACCTGTAATCACATGGGTTACATAAATAGCTAGTATAGTAACAATAAGTATAGGAAAAATAGCTTTTCAAACAGAACAAAAGCTGGTCTGGTTAGTCACTCAATAGAAACTGTTATGTGACCACAGTCTTTTGGCATGTTGGGGGTGATCAATTAGAAAATTGAAAAATGGGTTGATCAATGAATAAGTTACTTCTCACTGATCACTAAAAAAAAGTCTGAATTTTCAGAAAAAAAGTGGGCACAAACTAAAGGATCAATTTAGCATGAACTTACATTGCATATAGAACCGCCCACTAAAGATTTTTTTTTTTAAAACCCAAAAACCTTTTTTCTAGACATAAGGAGTAAATGTTTAAATTTTCAGCCCTCTAGCACCATGGGTGCATCCTGTACGCATCATACATAGCCAGCCAGACCAAATCAAAAACTGAAGAAACCTATTTTGACAGTTTTGGTTTACGGTTTCTAATTTCCAGGTACTTAAGACATAAAATAACTGCCTCAAAGAAAGAAAACAATCATTGATAGAAAAAGAGGTTCTTTAGTTACTGGTGGAGTGATTTCAAGAGATGTGTGGCAAGATGCAGGAAAGGCTTGGTAACCTGCGAGATGAAGAGATTGATCAAGCTGTTCAAAATTTCCAAACATTTGGGTAGCACCTAGCATATAATAATAATAAATTATCAAAGATGAACTAGCCTTTGGATTGTAAAGATCTGTCAGATCACACCTCCAAACATTTAACATATTGATACCGCTAAACTGTTATCATTCTGGGGAGGCTATTGTTGACTCTTTATTAAAGACCCTCCAAAAACCTCAACAAAATTGGCTCAAAAGAATTGCACCAACAAAGAACAAAAACATGAGTTCAAACAACCAAATAATTCAAATAGAATCAACTGCAGCAACATTATTTTGGATACCATCTATTTTATGACCAATGAAATGCATCTAAAATCCAATGCTTGTGGGAGCCTGTCTATTTCTTATATAAGCAAATCACAGACAATTCAAAACCAGTTCCAGACTCTTGCCTGGTCGGCACGGCTGTTAGACTCACACACTTGCGTTCATATTCACAGACATTTTGACAAATGTTATTACAACTTCTTAAGAACTTTAATTCAATTGACTCTTTCATTTCCAATCAACTTATGAACACTTTCTCGATGCAAGACACATTCACAATCATTCATTCATTGTTATTTATTCTATAAATGAATATTATATAATGTTACATACACATTCGTTTATTTTGTTGAACCTTGAACAAAGCCGAATGTAAATTATAATTGTAGACAGAGGAATATAATTCTGCCATATTATCCTCTACAGTTTGGTGGCCCTACACATGTGTCCCAACAGATGTATGCACAGAATAGGCTAATGAACAGGATCGTGGGATATGTCTGATGTGAACAATTTCAGATGTACAATGGAGTCATGGTTGGAATTTTTATTTTCTAGATTATATGATTCCCTAGGATTTCTGACCCTCCAAAATACATAAGCCCGAGACAGTATTTAACTGTCTGATATTCCTGAAAAATTTGACTTCACATCAGGGAATTTTCTTATTTTGACTGTTTTTATTCTGTTTAATTTAGAAAGTCCTACTGTCTCAAACACATGATACAAACTTGGTACCATGGGAGACTGTCCGTGTTGCCAGTACCTAGTGTTGGACCTGTTAGCCATAGAACTACAATGACTGAAATTTCTGTCATTCGCAGTTAATGGGTTAATAGATTGCTTCAACCTTACAGTATTCATGCTGGACTTTCTCTTGGTCACGTAGCAACTCTAGCAATCACTATGACTCCCACAAAAAAAAAGTAATAATGTTTCTGTAGAAAAGATTTGACGGCAGCCATATATATGTTATTAGCATTGAATGGAAACACTAGATTCTTCAATTTCTTGTCTGCTGTGCCATCTGAACAAAAGGGTATTCTTCTGTTGTCCTTTCTCTGCTCTGGGCCTTATGAGAAAAGATGACACACTGATTGTGTTATTATCACCATTGTCAGGTGTATTCAGGATGGCAGTTTCAGACTATTTTTATGCCTAAGCTGATAAAATTGAAGCCAATGCAAAACTTTGGCTTCTGTTAATTATTTTCATATACACAAAGAGACAAAAACAAACTTATGGTATAAAAGGGTTGTTATTTAATTTCTATTCATAGATGAGCAGTGAAATATGACAGATAAACGTGTTCATCATATGCAATCACACTAAAACTTAATCAGCATAATCAGAAATGCATATTTTATTCACATATGTATGCATTCAGGCTTAGTCCTAAGCCTATTCAGTCAAAAATGTACTTTCAGGTTTATGTATAAATGCATACATTTTAAACTAAGCTTAGGAATCTTATCATATAAAAGGCAAATATGCAAATGAGTTTGTATGATGTTTGGTTGTCTGTAGTGTCTGCTAGCTGAGATGCTACATACAACTCGTAATGGACTGGTCCACATGAGATAGATCGAAGGGTGGACAATATAAAATGGGACTTGCTGTTCCCCTAGCAACAAAGTACACCGACCAAAGTCAGACAAACTGTGTCTGTCAATGCAACAGTGAAAGATACTGTCTTCTTCCTCTTTCCTTTGATGTAGCCTATACAGAACCAAAAGGTTCATGGCAAAATGCTTTTTAAAAAGGCCAAATTTGGCCATCAATATTATTTTGTAAGAAAATAAGTTTCTTTCTACGACTTTTTTTTTCATATTGCACAATGTCAGTGATGACTTTTCTTAAGTTGAGACTTTCAAAAAACTTAAAATTAGGAGACATGAATTAATAAAAAAAAAATATCTCTTTTAAAAAAAAAAAAAGGAAGAAGAAGAAGAAGAAATCATTTTTAGCTCCTTACTGCCGATCCATACATAAATAAACCCGTCATTTTTGACAGGTATATGTTAGTAACAATTAATAAATAGCCTGCCAGTGCCAGGTGTTCAAACCTAGGTAAAAAGACGGGATGTTGAATGCTGATTTTAAAGCAGGTTACTAGGAAGATTGTGTTGTGCCAAACTTCCTACCCCCAAAATCCCCCATTTGGCTTTGTGCCATACTAAGCTAAGCTTAGTAAATACTGTAATCTCTCATTGTAGCGGAACTTGTTCTAACGGCACTATTTAATGACACACACGTTCTAACAGCACGTTTGTTTTTATATTCTCGCAAGACTATTGTCAGAGATGATACCTTTTCCCAAGCAAATTAAAAAGTTGTTGTTTCCAGGGGGTGGGGGGACACTGACACAGTTCAGTTTGAACAGTCACAGGTTAGAACAAATGCTCTCCTAAGGCTGGAACAAAAAACTCGAACGGGACACCTCCTAGACAGTCACCGGTTTGCACTCATTATGCTCCTTGGACTGACAACAACGTTGTACGAGTCCCAAACACAACTCAAGTCAGGCAAGCTTCCTGAGATTCCAACAACATTGGAACACAATCAGCATGGAACAAGCGAAACAACAACTTTGTAACTTGTTTCAAACCAATCACTCTCCTACTGTAGCCAGCAGAGAATCCTCCCTCCTTTGTTTCTCTCACAACGGCCTCTTTATCAGGATGGGAATCAGTCACAAAGTACCCGGATGTTACACTAGCCAATCACAACATACGAGTATCACACACCCGGATGTAATCTTTACATCACATTACTTTCCGCTTATGCAATGTGTTCACAAAAGTAATTACATTTTCTTGTCATATGTTTTAATTTGCATGCTGTATTTTAAAATCCACCCATTATAATGACAAATTCATTATAACAGCACTCCCCAATGGTGCTGTAATAACGGGAGTCGACTGTATGTGGGGTCTACAGTTTATGTGCGCAAGATGATCTTCTCTTGGTTTCTCATTACTCAACATAACTCCTTTTAATTTATCTATGGCTGAAGACCCAAAAGTCAGAAGTAAAACAGATCCATCTTCCAAGAAGTACAATACCATCAAGTTGTACATATGAGAGTCTTAAAGCATCTTACTCCTCTCTTTCTCTCTCAATCTTTTTCCATATTCCTTTTAATTCCCTCTTCTCTTTCTCTTGAAAAACTTGTTTCTACATTGTCTTTTTACCTGCAATGAATGTTGATAGGTCTATGAATGCCAAAAGCTTTTTTTTCCAGATCAAATTTGAATAAAGTTCAAAGCATTCATAAGAAAAGAAGGGAAAATAGAGTGGGTGAAGAAAGAGGAATATTAATTTCTCTTTTTTATGTCACACAACATCATATTATTCCTTTTTTTTAAATCAATTCTCGAGATAAAGTAGTACAAGAAAGCGAGAAAGAAAGCAGACTATACAGTGTTTATAACTAATGTATGAATGAATGAATGACTTGGCTCTGCGGACGGAGATTGGGGACGGGTTTTCCATGTCTTTATTCGGGTCCTAGGTCAGCAGGGCCTGAATGTGGAGAATCCGTGGTCTGTGCAATGGAGTTTTAAGGTGAGGTGCAATGGGCGCGCGGCCGACCCCACCCTTTGAACTTTTGGTTTGGATGCTATGGTCCACCGTGGTGACACAGATAGCAGCAGTGTCCTTGGGTCGTAGGTTTGACAGGAGTTTCCTTCTCCTGGCAGATGCGAGCTAGCTATGGGGGTCTGCCGCCCCTTTGTGGGAGTGTTCAGATGGTATGGCTTACCTGTGTAGTTGAAGCACAGGACGTGAACACTACGGCCGCCTCAGCAGATATGTTGTATATCTGTGGACGGCTTTGAGCAGTGTAGTTTTAAGGTGAAATGTGATTTGCCCAGGGTCGACCCCACCCTTTAAACCGAGGGTTACATCCTATGGTCCACCGGAGTGGCGCGGATAGGGGTAGAGCCCATAGGTTGTAGGTTTGAGAGGAGTGTCCTTCTCCTGACAGATACCCGAGCTAGCTATGGGGTCCGCCGCCCCTATACACTTCATATATATATATATATATATATATTCATAACTTTTTCATTTGCCAATGAATTATATTGCATTTTGGACAATATTTTCTATTTTATTTTTGATGCAATGATTATTTTTGTTTTGGACGTTTTAACTTGAAAAAAAATCAATTTGAAACCAATAGTTTTATTACATAAACAAATGTTGCCAAATGCTGTCAAAAATTGTATAAACAACGTCACAGGTTTTGAACAGAGTCTGTTCTTTTTCTTGTTTTACACTATCAATCTACTATAGTGAATTCCTCTTGGACCACCATTAGAGCTACTATTGGTCAAGAAAAGTTTTGGAAAGGATAATGGTTCTAGACTTCTGAGTAGTTATTTACCAACCTTAACTTAGTCTGACACAAGGCCATAATAGTGGAGCATCCAGTGAGGATCAAACTCATGACAAGCAAATAAATGGTCTCTCAAGATTAGCTTGCTCAATATCATTATAGCAAGTGCCTAGATATTTACAAAGCTTAGTTTGGCACAAGGTCATAATTGTGGGCACTAACTAACTTGCTATAACCATCATTCTATGGGTAGTGCCTGATACTCTTCCTTTGTATATTATATATAATTATGTGTGTTGTTATTTTCTGTGATTAACACTATGAACCTGAAAATTGAAGATAATTTTCATGAAATTTTATATGCAAACTCAATTAGAAACAGACAAATTTGCTTTCTCATTTTGAAAGTTTTTAATTTTTTATACTTTAAAATATCTCTCTATCAAATCAGTTGTATTTGAAAAGCAGATCAATTTAGCATCCAATTGTCCAAAACAAATAGTATTTATAGAATTTATTGATACCCTAAATTAACGGTAGCAGTGGAATCAAGCGAAATAATTCAATTCTATTTTACTTGCCCAGACTTTATTAACCAGTCAACAATTAAAGAGAACGTAAACTAATCAGATATGTGATCCTATTTAATGCAATTTATACAGACGCAACAATTTCAGGACAATCCGCTTGAAAAATTCTATTGATTAAATAAGTACAATGCATGGCTAAAAACTTAGATCTACATGCGTTAACCAAGTTGATAAAAATAGAATCAGTTTTTTTTTGCCAGTAGTTTTTTTGTGCTTTTAATCTGTTAGACACTAACAATCTTCCTAGAAGTTGTTAGTTTTTAGAAAAAATGTTTACGGTTTTACGAGGGTGGTTCTATTTACAATGTAACACTATGGTTAATGAGTGTTACTTTCTGTCTGTTGTGAAGTGAGGCTTCAAAGTATTCAGGTACTTCCCTTGTGAGGCTTCTTTGATATTTTAATGATGATTTTTCTGTGCTTTCAGTGCCCCCACCCCTACCAAAAAACCTTAATGAAAGCACAGAAATCATCATTAAAATATCAAAGAAACTTCAAGGGAAGTAACAATATGCCTCGGAGCCTCACTTCCATACAACGGACTGAAAGTAATGGTCCGGTTTACCATACAGTTACATTGTAAATAGAATCACCCTCGTAAAACTGTAAAAAAAACATTTTTTCTAAAATCTAACAACTTCTAGGGAGATTGTTAGGGTCTAACAGATTAAAAGCATAAAACACTTTTCTAGGCATAATAAGGAGTAAACGTTGAAATTTTCAGCCCTCTAGTTCTATTGGTGTGGCCTGTACACGTGATACATACATACATACATACATTGCAAGCCAGCCAGACTTGAAAACTGAAGAAACCTTTTTTGCCAGTTTTGCTTGACAGTTTCTAAAAATCAGTAAATATCCAAGATATGAAAAATATTAAATATGATAAAAACTTAGAAAACCAACTTTTGATGATAATTCATGGGAAGAAAAACTTGTAAAATATTTGAAATATTTAAGAGGAAGTCTTTAGCCAAGGGTACAGAAACTACAACTATTAAGACCAAATCCTTGTATTAAACCGTCTTCGCAGCCTTTTGGCTAGGATCAAAGTATAGTATCTGTTGTTTGAAACCGCCATGGCCTCGAAGTTCAGAGAACCACGGCCCTTCAGGGGTCCTTGTGGCATGCTCGGGTATCGTCATGGGAGAATTTGCACAGGATATCTTGGCCAACTGGTCGAGAGGCGATCACCATTAGCATGCTCAGGATTCGTACTGAGAAGCTTTTTGGGATCTCCACTCCTTTATCCTCGTCCTCGTGTCATTTGTCTCAGTGACAGAGATTTGGGATTCTCCCCACTCAAGTCTCTAGTTACGGGGACATGAGACCCCCCCTCCTAATTAATTTGGCACTAAATGACCCACCAAGGGTCGGTGTGCCATTAAACAAAAAAAAGAAAAGGAAAGAAATTGTATTAAACCAAGTAATCAGTCATGGAATTTATAATCTAATATTTCAAAAGGAAGAAGATGCTTCATCAGTTTGGTTTCATTAATCTTAAAAGTTATTAATATTTGAAGTTAAAAGAAAAAAAACTTAGGATATAATTTAGAAAAAAAACAACATCACTTGTGTAGTTTGGGTTCTTTAACTTTGGACACTATTTGACAGTAGGCAATGGCAAACTACTGCTTTAATTCCAAATTTTGTTCTGACAATTGAACTCCTTTGTGTTCTTGATGTTTATAACAGAATGTTTTGGCCAATCCATTCTTCTGCCTTTATCAAGTAGATTAACGGCCACTTTTTTTGTCACCATTTTCTGAAGAAAGAAGTTTTTTATCATTTCTTACAGATTACACACCTGATGAAAGCTGGAGGATAGACTGGTCAAAATGTGATAACACCACCAAGAACACAAAGGAGTTCAATTGTCCAAAGTTAATGACTAAATTGTGGAATATTCCCAATAATTACTAATGTGGTATATTCACTTGGAGAGACATTGTAAGATATCCCTTGAGTTACTTTATGATAAAAAGCCAATAAAGCTATTTAGAAACACCTAAGGAATCATTAGTTATGCTATTGGATTCAATAATTGTGATGAACTTATATAGAAGACAAGAATCATGAGTAAAGCTACTTTTTATATTGAATATTTTCCCATAATCTCAAATTCTATAATGAAAAATTAGATTTCAAAATCAGATTACTCTTAATAAATGTAATTCAAGTTCCAAGATGAAGTATTTTCATTATTGCATATTATTATGACTAATATCCACATTTTTATATGTTTTCAATCAATCTGTATGAAGGCAAAGAACAAATCATCCAAAACAGTGATTGAAAAAAAACAACAACAAAGATGAGGATACTAGTTCAAATATTCTTCCATTGGGAGATTAAAGTTTTCCTCAAAAAAATACTTCCTACCCACCATTTCAAACTATGCACATTTTTTTTCTGACAGCGTAAAGAAACAGTGGTTATAGATCACTTTTTAAAAACAAATTAAATTAAACACTATTTCATTAATTCTTTTTTTTTTTTACAACAATTTACTCCGCCCATTAGGGCGGATATTTAGTCTAGTTAGTAGAATAATCCGGACCAAAGTTAAATTATAGGAGTTCAAATTAGACATCACTTTTATAATTCTCTCATCTCGGACAAGAATCGGCTTGACACAAGTCAATCTTCTCTCAGCTGCCAATTATATGGAAGCTGCTATCAAAATCTATTTCCCACACAATTGATCAATGCTTAGGAGTTCAAAGACCTCAATCAAACAGCCTAGCCTCTGGTGTTGTAAGACCAAATTCTGAGATATCACAGCCAGATTATGACTAAAACTTTTCTCGTCGGATACAATCATTAAAAGAAAAAACACTGCAAAAGAACAATAAGGAAAGAAAGTTGTTTGCTGAGGGAAAAATGAAAGGTATAAAGAAGGCAGATCAAAGAAAGGATAGAAGGTGAGTTGAATGTTGAACATCTAACAAACAGAACCTGCCTCCCACTGAGCAAGTTGCTTAAGTGAAGATATATGGTTGCGGCGTGCAACGGGGTCCATAGCAACGCAGAATTAAAGAGCAGAAGGTGAATAAAGGGAGATAACCTCATTAGAAAACGTCCAAGTCACAATGACCAGATCAATGTTGAGAGGGAAACAAGAGTCAGTTCAAACTGACCCACTCTTATTGTGAATGGCATACAAATAGAACAATACGAGGAGCTAAAAGTTCGCATACTGGGCCAAAAAGAATTTGGAATTCCAAGAAAACTTTGGTGGCCATAGCTCTAGCCATCCTTCAGTTAAGTGATGACAGACAGACGGACAAAAAAGACATCTGGTGAATTTATAGTAATCTTGAACAGACACTAGACCAAGAAAAATTTGGAATTCCAAGAAAACTTTGGTGGCCATAGCTCTAGCCAGCCTCGAGTTAAGTGAACACAGACAGACAGACAAAAAAGACATCTGGTGAATTATAGCAATCTTTCACTTATACTCGACCGGCCTTGAAATGCACGTGCCACTCAAAATCCTGTGTTTGACCAAAAGAATGTTCGCCAAAAACCTGACAAAGCATTTCGAGGGTCTCAATAACAAATTTGCCAAGCTTCACGCAAAATTTGATGCAGATCGCAGAGATGTTCTCACACAACGTCACAATACCTAGCATAATACAAGAAGATGAGTAGATAGCACAAAGCCTATTGGCAGACAGACTCAGTAAGCTGGATCACAATGAGTGTGAGCTGCACATGCATTTCCATTGTACAGTACAATCATAGCATGTAGAGTCTGGAAACTTTCTTGTTAAGTAAGTATTTTGAGTTATTCCCCTTGGGCAGGAGTGTGCTTATCAACTTCCGGTAAGGGAACAGCCATATTGTTCTTAGGAGATCGAAGGAGACACATGTGGTGTTAAGTGTGATCATTGTAAATATATATGAATAAAGGATGTCTTTTGTTGCATTTTTAATATGTTAATATCTGTCATTATACCAACCTTACATTTCTGATACCACCTTGTATGTAAGTCCTTCAATAGGTATTTGCTGGATTAGGTCACTTTTTATACAAGGCCACATTTTTCGAGCACTCAGCAAACATCTAACTCACTCTCAAAGGCTTGCAAGACCAAAATGTTAATCACTGTACAACCACATGCTCCATGTATTTCTAACACCAATCAGTCTCCCAAAAGTCATGAAAGGTTTTAAAATTTAATAATTCCGCTAATTATTCTAATCTAGCTACAATTGTAGAAATCTCTACCTGTGTGAGTGCTCAACTATAACTCAACAACTAGCCATTGTACTAAGTTGAGATTCGCCAGATATATTAGTCAGCACACAAGGCAGTGCAGTTTCAAGTTTGAAGTTGATTGATCAGCAGTTCTGGAGAAATCTAATTAAAATAAATAAAGAATTACAGATTATAGATCTTTCTCCATAGTTTCTATAAATTATCTCCCTTGACTTCCGCTCTTTAGAATTATCTAAATTTACATATAAAATATCAAAATTGGCAACACTGAAGAGAAGTAACCGAAATACTTTGAAATGGAAAATTATATAATTTTAGAGAGTTATATAAAGTTTTAATTTTTTTTATTTTAGTAATTAATTCTTAGAAGTGCAGTAAAATATAAATGAAATTGATTACTGTATTTGTTGGCTGTTAAAAGAGGCTTAAAATAAATCAATATTTAAAAAAATTAATTAAAAATAAACCCAATTCTTGCACAGCATACAATTTTCTGGTATTATAGATAAAAGGCTATGCATTAATGTCTCAAGCTTGTTAGCTAGGGATTGGATAGAAATTTATGAAATTGTTAACATCGAGTGGCAGCAGGTGTGAAAAAAACATTAACGAAAGCACAACAATTACTTGCAATTTTTTTATTTTTAAAACCTTGTTCGAAAAAGCAAGATTAATTTTTTTTTTAAATTTACATTTTTTCAGAATTTCAAATTTTTTTAATAGATATGGTGAAAAAATAAAAATAAATAAGAGAATTCACGAAAGAAAAACAAGTAAATACATAAATTATATTGTTAGTGCTTCTTCGTTTAATAAATTTTTGCCAAAATATGTTAAAATAATCTACGCCATCTAATGGACAATGATTCTATGCAGCTGAACTATACATTTAACTATGTTATTCCAAATAATACCTGAAATAGAATGAAAATAAAATTCCGTTTATTGTAAATACTCGATCAACAACAATAAATCCTTTTTCTTCTTGTCATAAATCACATACAGACACATACGATCATAAATAAAATCCTTTGTTTTTCTTCATAAATCTTATACTGGATATATGTTATAAGTACTAAATCTTATTGTAAATAAATACCAGATTTACAATAGATGCTTTTGTTTTCATAAATTGTAAACATTAACATAATCCCATCGCAGTACTTTTAGAAAAATAAAGTTAACCGGTTGTTTTGTTTTCATCATCAACAGTCATTATAAATCCACTGCTGGACAAAGGCCTTTCCCATCTCCTTCCATGACGACCTATCATGTGCTAATCTTACCAGCAAACTTTTCAATCTCGTCCCTCCAACTTGTGTCTGGTCTTTTCCTAGTGTGTTTACTGTCCCGTGGGCACCAATCTGTTAGTCTTTTCCACCGATCTATTGTCATTCATTCTTGCTAGGTGACCAGCCCATCTCCATTTTTTGCTGCTTAATTATTTGTATAATATCTTTCACTCTGGTCTTCTCTCTGATCCATATTGATCTTTTTCTATCTCTTAGAATTATTCCTAGCATTGCTCTTTCCATGGATCTCTGTGCTATTCTAAGTTGGTTTTCAGCTCATTTTGTTAATTTCCATGTTTCGCATCCGTAAGTAATGGCTGGTATTATGCAGCCATTGTATACTTTACGCTTTAAGCACATTGGCAAGGTGAAGTGGCCAATCAACGTTCGGTAAAACCGACTTCGGCAAAAGTTGAGGACAGTATAATACTATAGTAATAGAGCAAGTGCAGAATCACTGAATCGGGATTGATAGCTCGGAAGCATTTAGCGCACGTCTCTTGTAATTGTGGTGTCCATAGCGTATGCTAATTTTGATACATAGTTAAACCGGCACTGGGCAGGTATTGTCCGTCTAAATAACAATTCCCGACATTGTGCGGACCTTATTTCAAATGATTTCATATAGAGTCAGAGGTTCCTCATCCTCTTTATTTCAATTCACTTTCATTTTAAAGAATAGGATTTTGAGGGTACAGTGGGTCAATTAGACCCTTCTATAACATGTAGAATGAATATATGAATAGGTTTCTGAACTTGCGCTGTCCAAGACTGCATACAAAATAAACTGGTTGGTTGGCCCCGTATATCAAAGAAGCACCTGAAATCCCAGAAATCATCTTTACAGTTATTCCTACACTTAGAAAAACAAATTAAATTATATAAACAATGAATGGGGGTAACTAATTAAATAAATGCCCACAGATAGCAGTGAAAATGCTGCTTGCATACAGAGTATTGCAAGGGCTAAGGCTCATCTGCTGCTCATAAGCTATTTACAAGATTTACACAGTTGAATTAACACCAGGAGACCTAACATGACAGAATTGATGATATGTAATTTATTAGGTTTGTTTAGAACAATTGATCCCCCAGGTACCCATGAAATTGTAATATTTGCTTTCGCCTTCTGCCTCTGGATAACCAATTAGTACAAACTATTCCCAGTGGATGACTTTCCCTCCCACGGAAAGATTGACTACTTTACACTTAAGACACTTGCGGCTGTAGCTCCAGGGTAATCCTTCCACAAAAGGTAACCATTTAACTATCAAGGCCATTAATGGATGAGAGAGACAGTCAGGACCAGGTTGAACTAATGTGGAGCATGTAGCAGATGCTATAGAGGGGCCCTAAATTAACAAAATGTGCATAAACATTAAAACACATTTTTCATTTGCTATACAGCCAGATAATACAACACATATGTAATAGTATTATTTTGTTTTCATTGTGATCTTTATGCAGCAACTTGGGCTATCACCAGTTTCAAATACCTTTGTATTTCTGAGTCATATATGTTAAGTATTTTGAGTTATTCCCCTTAGGCAGGATAGTGCTTATCAACCTCTGGTAAGGGGGTGCTCCATATTGGTTTTAGGAGATCAGAGAATACATGTGTGTGTTGTTGACGGTGGCCATTGTAAATGAATGAATAAACTGGATCTGTGTAAGTACGTCTTTTGTTTGCATTTTTAATCTGTTAATATCTGTCATTATACCAACCATACAATATATGTATCAAATAGATACCATACTCCCATTAATTCCTGTATTAAGACAATAACTCAAATGGAAGATAATTGGCTAAAATAGTTAACTTTAAACTCTGAGTCATTCATAAAAATTGAGAGCAGTATAGTACTATAGCCATAGAGCAAGTGCAGAATCACTCATATTTGATAGCTTGCAAGCATTTAGCGTGGGGCCCTTGAAATTGCGGGGCCTGTAGCAATGCTACCTTTTGCTACATAGTTAATCCTCACTGCTTACAGTTCCTTATACAATCCAGGTGTAGTTTAAATGCGTGTGATTGTATAAAATCATGGAAATAAGGTGTGTATCATTAACTGCGGTCATTGTATGAATAAAGGATCTGTGAGTACGTCTTCTGTTTGTATTTTTAATCTGTTAATATTTGTCATTATACCAATGTAAGGAGCCGAGGGTAGATTTATAGTTCAAGATACCATGAAGAAGGCCTCTTTCTTTCTCAATAAGACAATGGAATGATACTGATGTGACATCTCCAGGGCACAAGCCTGGGTGAAGCATGTGGAGATGTTGGGATGCCCAGTTAACAGGATCCCGCCCTTGCCCTTAGCGATACACACTTGGCATAAACTTGGCTGCAGGAGCTGCCGGAAGGATGTCAAAGTTGGCATCCAACCGACTTAAGAGGGCTCCACTCCCTGGTTGGGAATCAAAGTTGTCCTCCTCCTAAACTGGTTGCCTCCCCAAGTCTAGAGAGCCCAGCCTGCTATTTTACCCCTAGCTGGTGGTGGGGTTAGAAGAGATGGATTCATGCCTTTCCAAAGGGCATTAGTGCATTAATATGGAATGAATGACAGGAGTTTGAACTCAGCTCGCAGATTCCATTGTTTCCAGCATTAACCACTATGCCACTCACACCATCATAGAGTCTAATAGATTTACCTGAGAGAAGGGGGGGTGGGGAACAAAAAAAAAAACAAATTTTAAACCGAGGAGATTCTAACCGCTTTAACTAAGCAATCTCATATCTGTAAATCATTATTAGCCACAAAACACAAATAGCAGAAAATGATGTTATACCTTAAATGAAAGACTTAATCGATTCCTTCCTATCAAGTGTATCAAAGATCCAATCATTAACCAAATCTCATATATAAATAATAACATTAATTAGTTTCGGATTTATTCAATTAATCGCAAGAAGACTCTGGGGAGACAACCAAATTCATGAATGCCATTGAGAAACTGCATTCAAGATAGAGTTATATGCATATGGCCAAATCACATTGGATATAGAAATTCTTGTGCAAATCACTGAAGTTAAGCAACATCGAAGCTGGTCAGTACTCAGATGGGTGACGGCTTGGGAATACCAGGTGCCATAAGCGAGAATGGTGAAGTGAGCGACGCCACTTCGGGTGCTTGTCGCCTCTAAGAATATTTCACATATCGCAAGCCGAGGCAAGAGAATATCAGGTGCTGTAAGCGAGAATGGTGAAATGAGTGACGCCACTTTGGGTGCTTGTCGCCTCTAGGAATATTTCAGATATCGCAAGCCAAGGCAAGAGAATACCAGGTGCCATAAGCGAGAATGGTGAAGTGAGCGACGCCACTTCAGGTGCTTGTCGCCTCTAAGAATATTTCACATATCGCAAACCGAGACACAAGATAAACATGTAATATGGGAAGCCTAGACAGAGACGGCTTATGTTATATCCAGCATAAGGGCACAAGCTAGCCAGATAAGCTAGATGGGTTATAAGATTCATATCACACAATACTCAGAAATATGCACCTTTAGGCAATGTTTGGTACAATGGGTTAAGCCCAGATCTATTTCAAAAGACTTGTCCGATTCTCATTCACAGTTCATTTGCTGGATATTATGATAGAGTTCATTACTCGTAAAGATAAGCTCTCTGCACAAACTTCTATTTTAAAAGATGATCAATTTGATTGAATTTTGATAGGCTCCTGTAAGCCTTGCTCTCCAGAGACTTTCATAGCCCCACAAATCAAAATCTCATTTAACGTATCGTGGATCTTTCCTTGAGGAAAAATAAAAGATGGACATGAAAGACTTCATTTTGTGATTATCTTCTTTCGTATTCTTCAAGCATCTCAAAGAAACCAGATTAGGTATCAGCCGGACAAGGAAAGGATTAGGCCGCATTCAGATTGTCCACTGGAATGGTAATGATCTTGTCTTTCAGGCTTTCGGCAGGAAACGAATGATTTCTTTAAGTCATTTTCAGTGGCTTTAAAGCATTATGGAGGGCTGGAATTGTTCTGCAGATATAAAGCATCTCTATCTAATCAGCAAATAGTGTTGCCACACTTGGATTCTAGGATGTGCTTGCAGTGCAGGATTAAAGCAACTGGAAGCCCTGTGCTAGGAAAGGGCTACTCAAAATAGGGGCCCCGGCCCCTCCAGGAGGGGAGGGTTGCATAAAGATTATTGAAGGGTCTGAAGAAATATTTGAAAATCTTTTTTAAAGAATAATTAGTATTATATTTTATTATCTCTATACAAAACTGTACTCCGTCTGGTGCTTATTGTGAAAATGGCCGATGCTATTCACTAATTTAAAAAAAAAAAAAACAATATATTTTGTTTTTGTTGTTTTAGTAATTAAAAAAAAAAAAATTCTTTTTCTTTGTAATAAACACCATAAAACTTAATATACTCCCCTGATTTTTATTGTTACAACTAAAATAAAATTAAATGGTAAATTCTTTTTTTTTTGGCAGGAGGCCGAGCGCCCTCCCCCCTTAGATAATGAGCCATTTGCCTGGGGTTTTACAGGAAATATTGACTTGATACAGATTGGCTTTCTTTGAGGGGAATGACCATTTACCACCGGGAAATCAAAATCATAAAACAAAGACAAATCTCGAGAAGATTGAAATAGAGGAGAGTAAAACCTATATGGCACCAACAAATCGGCCACCAGCGGTGTCAATGAGGTTTCTTCCTCCTATGGTATTAACCAGTTACGCTAAAATCAAGTGACTTG
>VCCN01004446.1:4994698-5005543 GCA_006491835.1 Architeuthis dux | reverse complement strand
TGACCGCGGTCATTATTTGAATAAAAGGACCTGTAAGTACATTATCTTTTTTCACATTTTTAATCTGTTAATATCTGTCATTAAACCAAGCTTACAATCAAGATGTATATATATCATCATCAGCCATCCCAGGTCCACAGATGGACAAAGGCCTTTCCCAGCCTTTTACATGCCGACCCCAACTATGCTAACCTCTGCCATGTCTTAATAGCAAACCTTTCTATCTCATGTCTGCATTTTCTGTCCGGTCTTCTCTTCCTGTGATTGCCATCCCTCAGCACCATTTGAGCAACCTTTTGCACCATCCATTATCCTTCCTTCTTGCTATCTGTCCATTTTGGTCACCTTTAATTACTTTACATATCTTTTACCTTGCTCTGCTCTTGGATCCATATTGATCCCTTTCTATCTCAGTCATTCCTTGCATTGCTCTTTCCGTTAATCTTTGTATGACACTGATATATAAGTGTGTGTGTGTCCACAGCATTAGAAACATCAGGAAAGCACAACATTTTCATTCCTGTTTACATTTTCCCTTCTGTGGCTTTTTGAATCATTCAGTTATTCTGTTCTTTTTCTCACATTGAAAATATTCTTGGATTGGGCTGAGCACATCTTAAAAACACTTTGAAAAATATGTGACCATTTTCATTGATTTGGGATTTGAATTATCCTATACAGGTTGAGTATCCCCTATCTGAAAATCCAAAATGCTTCAAAATTCAAAACTTTTTAAATGCCAACATGATGTCACAAGTGGAAAATTCCACAGCTGACATCCCTATAGTATGATTCAAAGATGAGAGACAAGGCCAATTTCCAAGGCTATTCAACTCATTCTGACTACAGTAAAAGCTTAGTTATCTTTCTGAAACTCTTTAGAAATGTAAACTATATTTACATCTCAAACAGTGAAAGATGAAACAAATCCCAATCAAAACAAATTCCTTTTGTATGTTATGCCCGTATGTTATGCCAGCTACTTACGGGCACAGGAGAGAGGCAAGGGGCATGATTTGTAATGGATTCGTGAACGTGGATGCAAGTGAATTCTTCCCAGAGAGATCTGGTCTATTCAGAGCACACAACCTTTGTTTTATGCACAAAACTATTGAAAATAATGTATAAATTACCTACAGGCTATCTGTACTATATATATATATATTATATTAAACATCAATAGTTTTGTGTTTTGACTTTGGCCCCATCCTAAGATATCTCATTATTTATATGCAAATATTCCAAAATCCAAAATCTGAACCATTTCTGGTTCCAGGCATTTCAGGTAAGGGATACTCAACCTTTACTAATCTGTTTTCCTCGGATATATTTTGTGACAAGATTCAGCCAATATAATTTTTTTTCTTGATCCTGGTGCTGCAATTCCAAGAACAGCATTCCCAAACGGCAACCGTGCCAAAGCAGATATGCTGGAAACATTCCGGTGATTTAAGGTGCTTCTCGGTTGCTTCAAAGATTCACAATGTTGCATAAATCAAGGTGAGCAGCTGACATTTCATTTGTGGTTATGTCTTTACAAAATCTCCAAATATCAATAAAACAACAATCAAATTCCTGGATTCATAGGGCAAACGATATGATTGATTGTAAAATAACAAAGTTTATATTCTGATATTACGAACATGAATTTCTGTGATTTTCAAATGGTAATTTTTTTAGGTTAGCTTAGAATACGAACATGAATTTCTGTGATTTTCAAAGACAATACACAGTGGAATTCAATAAAATGTTTTGTTACTTACGTTTCGCTTTTCCCCTTTCTAGCTGACAAGTTCAAACGAGCTGAAAACCAACTCAGAATAGCACAGAGAGCTATGGAAAGAGCAATGCTAGGGATAACTCAAAGAGATAGAAAATGATCAACATGGATCAGAGAGAGGACTAGAGTGAAGGATAGTATACAACTAATTAAGCAGCAAAAATGGAGATGGGCTGGCCACTTCGCAAGAAGAAATGACAACAGATGGGGGAAAGACTGACTAACAGATTGGTGCCCATGGGACAGTAAACGCAGTAGGAAAAACCAGACACAAGATGGAGGGACGAGATAGAAAAGTTTGCCAATAAAAATGCCTCTATGGGCATCTCCATATACAATTTACATTAAAATACATAAATGATGCATAACGATAGGTTGAAAAGCATTTGGTATGAATAGAGACATTCTGAAGAGCACCTTGCCAATGTGACTAAAGTGTAAAGTATACAACGGCTGCATAATATCAGCCATGACGTATGGATGTGAAACATGGAAATTAACCAAACTAGCTGAAAACCAATTTAGAATAGCACAGAGAGCCATGTAAAGAGCAATGCTAGAGATAACTCTAAGAATAGAAAAAAATCAACATGGATATTATACAACTAATTAAGCAGCAAAAATGGAGATGCACTGGCCACCTAGCAAGAAGAGATGTCAATAGATGGGGGGAAAGACTAACCAATTGGGGCCCATGGGGACAGTAAACGAAGTAGGAAAAGATCAAACACAAGATGGAGGGACGAGATAGCAAAGTTTGCCGGTAAGACTTGGCAGAGGTTAGCACAATCTAGGTCGTCATGGAAAGAGATGGGAAAGGCCTTTATCCCACAGTGGACTTATAACAGCTGATGATGATGATGTTTTTGCAAAATCTCCAAATATCAATAAAACAACAATCAAATTCCTGGACTCATAGGGCAAACGATATGATTGATTCTAAAATAACAAAGTTTATATTCTGATGTTGACAACACGTATATCAGGTTATCCTTTATCAGCAAAAATGTCTGGTTAGAAAACTTATATTATTTAAAAGAAATATATTTGTCTAGTCAAGCAAACAAAATCCAAAGATGTTGCATTTCAAAAGTCTTTCAAGTGAAAAATAGATTCTTCAGAGAATGATGTGGTCTATCAAACACAAACATCAAACTCACTTTCTGTTTTGGATTTTTTCCTCACCTGCAGATCTGATTCAATACTTGCTTATAATTAAATTTACCTGCAATTTACTGGTGTCAAACAACTGCCAAGCTCTTTCAAAGAGTTTTTTAGATGATTGAACTCCTTGTTGTTTAAGTTGTTAACACAATGTTTCAGCCAATCCATTCTATGGACTTCTTCGGGTGTACTATCCAAATTTAATGGTGGTAAACTAGCCGCCCTCTCAAAGTTAGACTCAAGGAACATAAAAAGGTCATAACCAAAGGCGAAATGGAAAAATCTGGGATGGTGGATCACATCTGGAGAGAAAAAGGCGAACACTATCCTCTCTAGGAAGAAGTCAATATTATAGACAAGGAACGCCATTGGAAACTGGGAAAAATCAAAGAAGCAGCATACATCAACATGTCGGCTAAGTTTATAAGTGCGGAATTCAATGCAATATGGCTTCCGCTACTCCACATGGACAAGGTATAGAAATCCTGGCCTAAAAAAGAAAAGAAAAGAAAAACACCTGCTGCTATTGGAAAAGATTTTCTGTTTACCACCATAACATTTGGATAGTTCACCTGAAGAAGGCCGTAGAATGAATTGGCTAAAACGTTGTGTTAACATTGACAGCAAGAAGGAGTTCAATTGTCCGCAAAACTCTTTGAATGTTAATGACCCCTTCTCAAAACTATAGACAGTAACTTCCAAGCTCCTTCTTAACAATATTTTCAGTTTTATGTACATTCCTCAAATATCTATTATTATATTTTTATTATTTTATTATCTTTGGGCATCTCTAACTATACACAATATTTACATATCAACTTCAAAACAAATACAAAATTCATTAAAACTTTTAAGTATACATAAATACAAACAACATCTACAATTTAACACAATTCACAGATCAAACTCTTGAAAATCTCTTACAGATTCCAAAAATGTTCTTGTAACCTCATGCTCTTACTATAATTTCTAAACTTATCTAAATTATTTTAAAACTCTGTAAACTATTGCTATCTTTAACATGACTAGGCATCTTATTCCAAAAATATATCATTCTATTAAAAAGAAATCTAATTCTTTAGTAGTTTTAGTTTGAAATTTGTCAATAGATTTTCAGTTCGAGGAGAGATATTAAAGAATGTTGTACCATATTTAAAAATTCCATTAATTATTTTGAAAGTCTCAATTAAATCCCCCCTCATTCTTCCCTCTAGTAAACTTGTTAAACCCAAGGACTCCAATCTTTCTTTATAACAAGATCTTTTATTCCATTAATTAGTTGGGTTTTCATTGTACACTCAAGTTTTAAGCTTAAATTCCAGTTCCCATGCCTACCTACCGGCACTCAAGCCGAAGTACAGTATTCTACATGAGGTCTAATCAATGTTTTGTATATTCTACCAATAACAAATAAATCCTTTGATATTTCTAACCATCCAACCAATTTTCTGATTCACTTTTGACACAATTGATAAAATATGATTAAAAGATATTGGTCATTAATCTGGCATTTAAGTTACACAGACTGACTACAAAAGTTGAACCTGGAAACTCTGAGACATTGCACATCATCTCGGGACAACACAAATTCACACACTGCACATGACGCCAAAATCAAGATCATGTTACAAACAGCACTTAGCAATCGTTCAAGTGCAGGAAGCAAGAGAGCCAAGGGGGATAACTATATGGATGCCAGAGTGACCATTCTGTGGAACAGGCTCAGCCAAGCAACCGTTACATCTGAAAACATGAATTCCTTCAAGAGTAACCCAGAGAAAGATATTGGTCATGAGAAGTTTAATTACCCTTTCTTCTACCAAAAATAATTTGTACACACAACTGAGTTTAACAAAATAAAAATAAAAATAAATAAAAAATTTACAAACCGTCCCCCGGAAGGAAACACAATCTTCAGACGGTCATGAATCCTCCTTTCTGGAGTACCTACTTGACCAGGATTGTGGTGTGTATTAAAATTAAAGGAATTATTAAAAGCCACTCCTAAATCACATTCCTCGGCTATCTTTTCAATTCATTTATTGTTTAATTTATATTCAAACTTAGTATTTTTGGAACCAACATGTAGTACTTTGCACTTCTCTGTACATTAAATTTTAATTTCCAAGTTTCTTCCTACTTTGACAAACTATTAAGAATGATTTGTATTATATCTTGCAATGTTGGTCGGACAAGTAATTTAATTAAATAGTTCAAAAAATGTTCTTATGCTTTCTGGTAAACAATTTATATATATTAGAAATAACAGTGGTCCCAATACTGAACCCTGAAAAACAACAGAGGGTACATTATGCGATTCAGAGTAAGCACTACCGATCTTTACTCTTTTAGTTCTCTTTGACAAAAATTCTTTCACAATATTTATCATATTATTAGAAATTCCTAAATTTTTCATTTTTATTAATAAATGATAATGTGACAAAATATCGAAAACCTTGCTAAAGTCCAAATACAAAATATCAGGGTTGTTGCCCTCTATTAAGTATTCATTGATAATATCAATACTTTCCAAAACATTTGACAATGTTGATTCACCTTGGACGAATCCATATTGATTACAAGTTATTTTATTTTCCATAAAATCTAGTATACGATTCCTAACAAATTTTTCAAGTATTTTACATAAGATCCCTGTCAGAGAAACTGGTCTATAATTAATGGGCAAATGTACGGAACCTTTTATATGGATTGGAATTACTACTGCTGTTTTCCATATGTTTGGTATGTTTTCATCTTTTATACATTTATTAAATAATATGGCTACCACATTGGTAAAACCCTCATTTGTTGACAAAAACTTTCAAATCTTAGGATGTATTTCATCAGGTCCCATACTTTTGCTAACATCTAATTTTAACAACAATAATCTTACATCTTCAACTGATATTGTTATAGGACTTATTTTTTAATGCACCGACTTTTTTTTTTCGAGTTTTAGATTTTGATTTCACATACTTAAATAGTGGTTTGCAGCTGTCTTAAGAATTTTAACAATCTTTTTTTCATGTTTCAATTTCTCTTCAAATTCTACTTTTTCATATTCATTTTATTTAGTTAACGCTGTTTGAAAGTTTTCCATACATGCGTTAACTTCTAAAGCTCTCCAAGTTGTGTCTTTTTCTTTTCTTTTACAAGCTAATCGACTACTGTCCCAGGGCAATTTTTCTAATGGATTACCTTGTCTGGAAACTTTCAAAACAACTTCAGGTACACTAGCAATTATCGATTGTATATTGTCAAACTCCAGGACAAAGTCAGAGTTGAATTTACTTTCTTATGTAACAAGAACAATCCTCACCAAAAATAGACCAGTAAACGGACATATAAAATCAGCATTTCACTACTGAGATTTGAACGTTCAGCTGATATCTAGGCTGGTGTGTTACCACTTGCACTAAACTGACAAGCCTTACATACCACCAAAATTTATAGTAGACTTATACAAGGAAATAGGGGCAGGAGCAGAGTTTGACTCTGGAGCAACCAGGCTTGTTATTATTCAGTTCATCCCACATAACGTTAACATTTAAGTTTGCAGCTGAACTATAGCTCCAGTCAATATTATCTCCCTTTTCTAAAACGAACTCTTCAGTTGCTTTTAACCAGTTTCTCTTTTTGGTGTTTACATACTCAACAATATAGCTGGCTCAGGCATCTGCCAGGAGGAGAAGGACACTCCTGTAAAACCTACAACCTATAGGCTCTGCTCCTATTCATGCCACTCTGGTGGTCCATAGGCAGGGTTGCCAGTTATGTCCGATTTCGGACATTATATTTGTTTTTCACTCTGTATGTCTGTTTAAAAATTTTAAGAATCGGACATTCAAAATTGTCCGAATTAAGCGTTGCCAACTTTGATATTTTATATCTAAATTTTGATATTTTTTGTTGTTTTTAGATAGCGGATATCAGTTCTAGCCACTTTTAGCTATTTATTTTCAGTGTGATAATAATCTATCTACTTTTAGCCACTATTAGCTATTTATTTTAATTATTGTGATAATGATCTAACCACTATTAGCTATTTATTTTCATCATTGTGATACTAATCTAGCAACTTTTAGCTATTTATAGCCATCAATTTTCTTCTGTCCAAATTGGACAGATTTGGAGCAACTCTGTCCGATTTTTGGAAAACTTGTCTGATTTTGAGAAATTAATCTGGCAACCCTGTCCATAGGATGCAAACCCTTGGTTTAAAGGGTGGGATCAGCCCTGGGCAAGTTGCACTTCACCTTAATCTTTGTTCACGAATGATGTTTTGGTTATCTCCCTTTGTACTCTTGTTGATCCTGAGTTGCGGCCCTTTTGTTTAGAGGAACTATAAATGTGGGGACTGGTTCTTCTAATGAACAAATAAATACTTATTATACATTGGTAGCAGCCATTTTGATCCTAGTGTGACAAGAAGAGTCTTATACAGCTTGCCTGTAGCACAACTGGAAAAAAATGGTGAATTTTACTAAAAACAACCACCAATTCTATTTGGGGAAGAAGCGTATATGGAATGGAAAGAGGATTTACAAGTTTGGTCCCTGTTCACAGATTTACCTAAGACGAGACAGGGTTTGGCTGTATTTTTATCAATTCCTTCCAACATACATGAATGTGTCTGTGATTTGGCACTCGAGAACATCAGTGGAGACAATGGTCTCAATCTCATTATGGATAAACTGGATCAGATTTACCTCTGATGAGAATATGCAAGCGCACATGACGTTTAGAGATTTCTATTCTTACAAAAGACCCTCCGGTACAAGTATCAATGATTTTCTTGTACAATACAAATTTCTTTATCAAAAATTGAAAAAGTTTGGAATTGCTTTGCTGGAGGTGGTTCAAACCTTTTTTGTACTGAATGCGGTGAACATTTCAGAGGAAAATAAAAAACTAGCACAAACCAAATGTATGAATCTGAATCAAGACATGAGGATACTATCAAAAAAGTATTTTGAGACCTTTCAACAAGTGAGGCTGCCGTACCAGCTGTAAAGTCTGAGCTAGAATCTATTAATTTTAACTACTACAAGTAGAGGAAGAGGTCAAAAAGTGTATAGAGGGAGAGGAAGAGAAAACCTTTGTGGTAGCAAGTCAACAAACCCAACAGACAGAGACAGTAAGATTATGCAATGCTTTAAATGTAAATCAATTAAGCATTTTAATACAGACTACCTTTAAAAGGGACGTTAATGCCATAATGGAAACTGACCAAATACATATAACTCTGCTTAATATTGAAAATGAAGATATCTTTCTATCAGAGTCATTAATCAAGGTATCTACTCTTGTGAAAGAGACGCTTGGTCTGGCAGTATTGGACTTTGCATGTATGCATACAATTGCTGGAGAACTCTGATTGGAGGTGTTTCTTGGTACACTAAGGGATGGTGATAGGGATTTAGTCAGGATTGGTAAATCTGACAGGAGTTCCTGCTTTGGTGATGGAGTGGCAGTGAAGGCTAGTTACTATAGGAGGTGTCAGAGCTTATATATTGGAGCTGACATTGTGAAAATGTACTTACCTCTCTTCCTAAGCCATAGATCAATGAAAACTGCCAGAATGGTGATGGACTTTGAAAATGATTGCGGTTAGATTTTAGGTAGATCTGTGAAACTGAGGACTACATCCTCGGGGCACTATCGTCCTCCTTTAACTAACATGCTGTTGGATGATTGTAATATTCAGAACATTGTGTTATATGTAAAAACTCTGGATCAGCGCTCCCTAGCAGAGAAGAGGAAGAAGGCTGAAAATCTTTGTCACCAGTTTGCTCATGCTTCAAAGGAGAAACTTGTGTCCTTAGTTCAAAGGAGGGAAAATTCAATGATAATGAATTCCTGGAAGTCGTTAAAGAAATTTGCAAAATTTGTTGTAGGTTTAGAAGACCTCCACTGTGACCTGTTGTGGGATTGCCTCTTGGAAACAAGTTTAATCACACAGTTTGTCTTGACTTAAAGGAGTACATCAATAATAAGTTATGGATTCTGCATCTTATGGATTCCACTACTAGATACTCTGCGGCCACATTAATTAAAACAAAGAATAAGTTATTCCCCTTAGGCAGAAGACTTCCCCTAGGGGGCGCTGTTTTACGTTCTGGTCAACGAACAGCCATTAGTGATTGTGATTGATCAGTAGAATAAAGAGCTCGGAAGGACACACGTGTTTGGTTGACCGCGGTCATTATTTGAATAAAAGGAACTGCAAGTACATAATATTTTGTTGCATATTTAATCTGTTAATATCTGTCATTAAACCAAGCTTACAGAGGAGATCATCAAGAACATATTTTTGATGTGGATCACTTATTTTGGAACTCCTGGTCGCTTTTTGAGTGACAATGGGGGCGGGGGGTGAATTTAACAATGATCACTACCGGCAAATGAATGAAAAACTCAACATTGAAACCTGCACTACCACCACAGAAAGTCCATTTAGCAATGCTGCTGTGGAGCGCCACAATTTGATAGTGGCTGAAGCAATGAAAGAAAATGGTAAAAGATGAAAAGTGTGAACCAGAAATAGCCCTGGCATTGGCTATCAGTGCTAAAAATGCACTCCTCAATCACTCTGGTCATAGTCCCAATGAACTTGTATTTGGCTCCAATATTAATACATCCACCATTTTGACTAACCAGTTACCTATGGAATCCTCTACAACTAGTGACATGGTGAGAACTCAGCTCACCGATGCAATTCTCTGTGCTGTTAACCGTGTGGCCACCTCACACCTCTGTTCATATCTTTACCAGTTTGCTACTGATACATTTACATTTAATTAATTAAATTGTCTGATGAAAATAAAGAGCCTTAAAATATAATAAACGTATCACATGAAGCATCTTGACCAGGGCTGGATTATGCTTAATAGGGGCCTGAGGCACAGGTCAACTACAACTAGTGATATGGTGAGAATGAATTTAAATGCTCTCCATACAACAAGAAAGAGTTTCATCTGAGGCAGGTGAAAGAATTAGGAGAGCATTGGGGTCTAATGTCAGGACTTCTGCTGATGAAGATTTTGTGGTTGGTGACCAGATTTACTATAGAAGACATAACTTCAAAGGATGACATAGTCCAGCTAAAGTGTTGGTCAGAGAAGGTCAATTTGTATTGATTCGGCATGGGGGAGCATTCTACAGGATGCATCCATATCAAATAATGAAGGCGCATAAGAACAAAAAGGAAACATTTAAAGAACCCAAAAGAAGTACGGGAGATAGAACTATAGAGAATGAAGATCTATCCAATGAGGAAAATGAAGTTCTGGATCAGGGGGATGTTGGAGAAACTGAAATACATAGTGAAGAAGTTGGTGACAGGTTAAAAGATAAGACAGAAAAACCAGGCAGGAAAAGAGTAAAAGTTCTGACCACACAGCCAAAGTCAACAGGAAAATAGTCATTGGATGAATATAAGACCAGAAGAGGAGAATAAAGATCCTATCTGTATTAACTTGAATCATGTTGATCAGTGGAGAGTGGTTCCTCAAGAAGCTGAGCAGGAACATGTAGTTTTGCTCACTTCTGAAGACGTAATAGATGCTAAGCATCAAGAAATACAAAATACAAAAGGAGTTATGAGGTATATGAATGTGTTCCCTACACAGGTCAGAAAACTGTATCAACAAGATGGGTGATTACTGAAAAATACAAAGATAATAATAAGATAATGAAAGCCCTGCCTTGTTGCACGGGGCTATGAAGAAGATTCAAGTGATCTAAAAACGGACTCCCGATATGCAGCCATGAAGCTATGCGGTTAGTAATGTTAACTGCATCAGTTATAAGTTGACAAGTGCAGAGACCCTTGATATTCTGAAGAGAAATGTGTTCCTTAAGCCACCTCCTGATGTGTTGTAGATTTTTACACTTTGTCC